>JANTFE010009678.1:1158-14198 GCA_027562315.1 Costus pulverulentus
TGATATTTTATTATGAGGGTTTTTAAGGTCTCATTAGTTTTATCTTATGTCTAACAATACAGGCATGCAATCATATAGTGATAACATAACGATAAAACATCACAGGCAGCCTTTTAGCAGATGAGGAAAGCAGTAAAGGATGATGTGATCAAAGCCCTTTCAAGACATTGAACCAACCCATGCCAAAAGGTGATTCAACTCTTGACATAGGACTCAAGCCCCTAAAATAGACCTAGCCTAGCCGCCCTCTATCTTGGTCTTCAAGGTTGGCTCCAAGGTCCTTCCCACATGGTTAAGCTCTCAAACCATAAGGGTAGACCCCAAAGGTTCGGCCAATGCCATGGTCTTCCACCAAGGAAGATGCGCCACCATGCAAGAAGCCAAGTCAGCTAGCTTTCAAACCCAAGGGTTCGGCCATGCCTAACTTGCGCCACTAAGCAAGCTTGCGCCTCTTCCTTTGATGCTTGTTGCGCCACCATCCAAGGTGCGCAAGCTTCATGCAAGCGCCAAGCTCCAAGTACATGCGCCACCCTAATCTTCTTTTTAGTTAAAAGCAAAAAGAAAAATGGCACGCAGGCCTCACAAGGATACATCACAGGCATGCAAAGGTGGCTTGACTAATGAAAAACAGCATGCAGGCCTATGTCAAGTCATAGACTAAGGTGCAAAGTGTGACAATAAAAGGGCTTAAAACCCCTTTCTCCTCAACGTACAAAATTCTCAAGTCTATCTAAGGGCTGCCCTTTCTTGATTTCAAAATTGTGTGGCTGGGATGAGGTGTTATATCCGGCACTTCTATTGGCTATGGTGGGCGGTTGGTGTTGGGATAATATCTGAAGAGATCTGTTGATCCGTTGGTATTGAATTTTGCATGTGGCTGCAGAGATGTCATTGGCTGATGTTGCGTGTGTGAAAGGGTGCCTTGCCTTCAACTTCAGCCGAATATGGAGGGACTGCAGGTGATTGTTGTTGGGCTTTGATTGGTTGGAGCAGCATGTGTGGAAAGGTGCCTCGGTGGGAGTTTTCAGCCGAATATGGAGGGGCTGCATGTGGTTATTGTTGAGCTTTGATTGGTTGGAGCAGCATGTGTGGAAAGGTGCCTCGGTGGGAGTCTTCAGCTGAATGTGAATGGGTTTTGCGCGTTCATGCTAAGTTGATTTGATGAGGTGGTGGATATCATGGCTTGCTGACTTGACTTGAGCTTGATGATGTGGCAGTTGACCTTGACTTGAGGGTAGTTGTTGAGGGGTAGGAGGTGCGTTGTAGTACAGTTACAGGTGATTAATTCCTAGGCTAAACATCCTACTACAATTACTAAAAAATAAAACAAAGATGTGAAAATAAACCTAGGCTACAACCTAACTACAACATAAAACATCCAAAGTAGAGAATTAAGTTGTCTTACAAAATTGTTCTACAAGCTAGTCTTGCAACAAACAAGACTAGGCAGAACCGAATGGTGAAATGTAAACAAGTTCAAATGCTGAAAGTAAACACAATATCAAAACATAATTAAATCATGGGAGATGCTCCGGCATCACTATCAACATGACCATCTACCACAAAGATATAAAAAAATATTTAATAAAGCATATGCCTCTTTGAGAAGTTGTATCGAAAGAATATTAAAAGTATGAAAGAAAAGGTAGGCAATACTATGCGATATGCCATCTTATAATTATAAAAATTAGGTGACCCTGAGTTGCAACGTTGACATTATATAATTACATTAGAGGAATCACATGTAATGATGGAATTTTTCAAGAGGTAGGTGATGATCCTGATTTGGTGGAAGAAAATTTATCTGATAATGAAGAAGAAAACTAGAACTTTCAATATAATGAGGCCGATATATTCATGAACAAATTGCACTAAACTTGATGGAATGTAAAAATTTATGATTATACTATTGTGTCAAATGTACAATAAACTTATAACTGTATGAGACAATTTTAACAGTTTATCCAACATATGAATATTTGTAACATTCTATTTACTTAAAAAATAGTTTTAATTTTTTTATAGTTTATAATTTATTAATTTATAACATAGTTCATTGCAATCTATAGTGTGTTCATAGTAAACAATATTACTTTTGCTTCTTCCAATAGCATTCTATAGTGTTTCATAGTAAACAATGTTGTTTTTGACTATCCATCGCACCACTTTTCTAAGTGGCACTAGTACAAACAGCACTGCAATCCCAAACTGGTCAGAGATGAGTTGTCTAGAAAGAGAATATAGGTTACATCATTGTCAACTTTCGTATTATGTAACAACATGGTTGACTTTGTTCATGTTTGAATTTGTTTAATCACAAAGAATTTGATAACACTTATGCAAGTAATCAAGGATCAAACATCTCCTCTCTACTCAAAGGCAGCACACAACTTGCATCATACTCCCAACTTGTACTCCTTGGGTTATCTCATGTATTTCAACTTGTATCATACCCCTTATCATTATTATTCCATATGTAATCAAGTAAAACTCAAACTACCTCTATCATGTTAAAGTGAATAAAATCCTATGGTTGATAACTGTTGTGTCCGCAAGTGCACAGATACTTCGAAGTAATAAAAATATCGAACCACAAGACCTTATTGTTAAGTACCAAATAGTTGTATTCTCACTAGCTAAGCAAACCGAATATGATGAAAAGCAATGATGGAGAACACACGAAAAAGACAATCAGAGAGAAACTGGGACTAGGGTTTCATCCACCTTAATTCTAATGACTAGAAGGAAATAAAGGTTGTCAGTTTAATTCTATTATGATAAAGACTTAATTCACTTCATAAAGGTATTGTATCACTCTCGTGCAGACAATCATGCAGATAACCGATCCTCACTCTCGTGCAAGATCTATTCTCAATGCTAAAGATAAGTGAATCATTGAACAAAGAACTCAAGGATCACTCCCGTGCATCCGAATTCTAAGTCAATCATCTCAAGGATCACTCTCGTGCATCCTGAAGCTCAACACAGGTTTTACTTATGGTTTTCCGATGACTCGATCCTCACTCTCGTGCTAGATCAAATCAAGTCTACACATTAACTCAATCCAAAGTATTAGAAATTCAACATGGCAATAAAATCACTAAAAAACAGAATTCGAAGAACTACCTAATCTCTTACGATAGTTCCAAAATCAACGATTCCTAGGGTTCCGAATTTCAAATGATCAACCTCTCGGTCTATTTTGCAAAATTCTAAAACATGCTGATGTTTATAAAATTAAGGAGAATTAAAGACAATTAATCACAAAAGTAAAATTATCATATTTAAATTAAACTTGAAAAAAATTAATGTTTTCTAGTCATTAACAAACTAAGGGGATTACACCCCATGTCCCAAAAGAAGATCTAAGCTTTCATGGTGAAGGGATTACAACAAACCATAATTTCAGAGGATTAGAAAGCAAAGGAGAAGGGTAGAATTTACAAAACACGGTGCTGTAATCGAAATTACAGCACTGTAATTGCCTTTGAACAGTGCTGTCACCGCTGTTTTGTTTATTTCTCCTCCGATTGGACTCAAAACGCTCTGAAACTTCTGGTGCATATTCCTCTCCTCTAGGCAAGGCTTCAGTGTAAAAATCACGGCCCAAGGTGGCCTCCATGCCTCTGGACATGAAGCCAAACCCTAAGCGCCGTTCTGTCAATTTCTCTCTCAATACTCGAGTTCCTCCTTCCACTTCGTGCGTCTTTTCCTCTTAAACACAAGTTCTCCACTTCTTTCAAATCTCAATTTGGACTTCTGGATCAAAAGTTATGGCCCGCACAAGAATCAGCCCAAAAAAGTCACGAATCTGGTTTAAAAATACGGTACCATATTCGGATTATGGCAGTGCCGTATTTTCCTTCTGTGAAATCCGGGCAGAAAACATGGCACCGTGTATTTTCCCACGGCTATGTCGTATTTGTGCAAAAATCTCTCTGGTCAAAATCGATGGAAAATATGGTACCGTGATAAAAATCGGAGTGAAATACGGTAATGCCGTATTTCTGCTGAAACTTTTTGTTCTGGATCGCCAAAATTACGGTACCATGTACTTCTACACGGCAGTGCCGTATTCTCGCTTAGGTCTTCTGGATGAAATCAGCACAAAATACGGTACCATGAACGTTCTGGTGCAAAATACGGCAGCGCTGTATTTTCGTCTGGTTGAAAGCGGTGAAATACGGTACTGTGTATATTTACACGGCAGTGCCGTATTTTTGTCAGGAGCATCCTTTTGACTTGAAATTTGAGGGTTAGCTTTGTTTTGATGTCTGGAATCCATTGGTGTGTTCAAATCTTTCAAAATCCATCAAAATATGACACTTTTAACCTGAAAATGATCAAAAACAAGAAATGGTGTAGATTTTGTAATAGTTGACAAATAAGGCTTAAAAACAAGCAAAAGAACATAAATATGACACAAAAAGACACATCAAATGACACAAAATATACTATGAATTTTGGTGTCATCAATAACCACTCCAACTAACACCCCTTTCACACAATTTTGTTAATTATTTTACAAAATGGATAACACATAATGCAAAATCTTCCCTCCCCACTTTCATTTAAATTCATTACTTCTAATTTGCTCGTAGGGAAGGGAACCACCTTGATATAATATAAATAAACTATATTGATGCAAGAGCATCTTCGGGGATTTATTTTGCTATGTTTGTCTTTCTTTTATCTTGTTTTAGAATAGGGGTAGCCTAGGATTTTTATTTTTCTTTGTATTTTAATTTCTTAGTTTATGTAATAGGTTGCTTTAGCCTAGGGTTTATGGCAGCTGTAACTCACAATAAGGCACCCTTGATCCTTCAACACTCAACCCTCAAAGTCAAAGTCAACATCAAATCATCAAATCAAGTCTATAATTTCTCAAATCAGCAAGTCAACATCAATAGGCACCAAAGACCATTCAACATTCACTAAAGATAAATCAACCAAGCAAGCCAAGTCAATACACAAAATTTCAAGATCCATTCGGCTACAAAATCTCAAATCAAGGATTTCTCTTCTAACAAGACACCAATGCATGGTAAGCAAGCAATAAAGCTCCAATCATCTTTCACCACGTAGTGCATGCGCCAATGAATGATCAAGAGGCATCTCTTCACAATTCGGCTAAATTCAAATCAAGAAGCACCTCCTCACATCAGCCAATCAAGGGCAAGCATGCGCAATGAAGACCCTCAAGCATGCTTGTTGTGATCCGAAAGGACACACTTATGAATACAAGTAGGTAGACTAGTTCCAGGTGTCGCGGCCAAAACCTAAGTGTTGGCGAACAGGGCTATTGTCACTCCCAGACATGGCTCGAAAAACTTGTTGTCCCTAGACTTGTAGTGTCCACAAGTGCACGGATGCTCGAAGTAATAAAATAGATATCGAACCCACAGAGACTTATGTTGTTGAGTACCGAATAATTGATTTCTTACTATCTAGGCAATCGAAATGGTGAAAATGGGCTTTCGAAAACTAAAACGGAAATATCAGAGAGAAAAGCTGGGACAAGGGTTTCATTCACTTTAATTTCTATGACTAGACATGAATAATGATTTTGTCAGTTTAATCTCATTATGATAAAGATATAATTTACTTAATAAAAGGATTGTCTCACTTTCGTGCAGACGACCATGCAGGAATCAATCCTCGCTTTCGCGCAAGATTAGTCCCAACACTGAAGATAAGTAAATCATTAAACATAGAACTCAAGGATCACTTTCATGCATCCGAATTCTAGGTTGATAATCTCTAGTGGAATCTCAATGATCACTTTCATGCATCCGAGTCTCGACACTAGTTTTACTCATGGTTCTCCAACATTCCGATCCTTGCTTTCACACAAGATCTCCGCGTTTGATAATTTAGGCTCGATCTTTAGATTCATATCATTATCATGGCAATTAATCTACTAGAATCAAACAAATAAGAACTAACCTAAGAGGGTTCCTAACATGCAATTCTAGGGTTCCAAGTTCTCAAGCAAATTACTTTTCAGTCTATTGCGAAAACTCTAAAACATGCATAATAATATGGATCCAAAAAGAGTCTAAGAACAATTACCACATGAGTAAAATCATCATGCTAAGATTAAACGTGACGAAATAATGGAAGAATAGTTATCTAGTCATTCAAAATCAAGTGAATTACTCCCCCATGTCCCAAAATAAGTTTAAGCTATCATGGAGGGAAGATTACAATAATCCATGTTGAAGGAAATCGAAAGGGAGAAGAAAGAGAAATTACGGTACGGCCGTAAAGAAGTTTATGGGCGTAATCTGGGGCGAACAGCGGCGGTGCTCGATTTTCTAGTGATTTCTCCTCCGTCTTGTCTCCTTTCATGCTGAAACTTCTGGGATACCTTACCCTCCTCTATGCATAGCTTCCACTCCAGTTTCACGAACGGAGATAGCCTGTACACTTCCCGGTGGTGAACCCTAGGGCGGACGCGTGAAACTTGATTTCTCTATGTGTGGTCGACGAAAATTAGGGCTTTCGGTCTCTTTCTCTATCTCGGCAAAAGCTCCCTATTGCTTATTACAACAAGGTGTTTAATGGCCTAGATCGATCACAATCTTCTCCGCAAGAATCAGTTTCGGAGTTGACCGGGAAAATCGCGAGCAACTTTGTAATTACAGCCCTAATGAAGTTTACGGCAGTGCCGTAATCTGGACAGCGAGCTCTCGGGTCTAAATCTTCTGGAGTTACAGTACCGTGAAGTGCTTTATGGTAGTGCCGTAATGTGAACAATGTCTTCGGGTGGAAAATCGACCCGAATTACGGTCCCGTAATTGTGTTTACGACATTGCCATAATTTTCATCCAATCTCTGCCTGAAAACATGTCAAAATACGGCACCGTAAAGATATTTATGGTGGTGCCGTAATTACATGAACTTCTCTGCCTGGAAAATTCCCAAATTATGGCACCGTAAAGATTATTACGGTAGTACCGTAATTTTGCTCTGCGAGTACAGTCGAATTACGGTACCATAAAAACTATAATGGGGGTAATTTGCTCTGAAGCTCCAATTCTTCTGAAATTTGCTGTGTGATCTCTTCTTGATGTTGTGAATTCAATTATGCATCCGGATTGCTCGAAATCGACTAAAAAACAAGCCTTTTTACCTGAAAATCATCAAAAAAAGAAAAGAGTGTAGGTTCCGCAAATATTGATAAAAAAGGCATGAAAATAAGCATAGTCTATGAATATGACACAAAAATACTAATGAAATGGCATGAAATTTTCTATAAATTTCGGTGTTATCAAGTACATAAGGCTCAAACTTTGCTTGTCCTCAAGCAAAAACCAAAAATCCTCAAAAATTAGTCATAGGCATAGACTTTCTCATGGAAAATAAATTTCTAACATACAATCACTAATGAAAACTTCTCATCAAATGAATCATAAAATTTTAAACAGATATATCATCTTCTAAATCCAATTCTTAAGATCCACAATTTAGTCAAATGAAATTTGCAACTCGCATAAAAAAAAAGAATTTCAATCTCAAGACTTCATCCAATTTTTAGTTTAAATTTATTGTACTTTTGTCTACAGGAATAGGATATCCAAAATCTTTTTCCACTCAATTCTCTCTTTTTTTTTTTCCTTTTTGGATGGCATGTACCCACATAGATACATACTTTTTATTTCTTTTCTACATCATTCACATTCTCTAACTCGATTTCCACCTTTTTTCTAGTGACGAGGTTAGAGTACATTGACCACATAGTCAATATAATAGAACTCATGTCATTTTAGTAGAAAGAATTTTACTCAGACAGCGGGGTTCATGTGAATCGATTCCTCTCATCATTTTTCTCTCTTTCTTTTTTTTTCAGACTTCAACCCATGACCTTCGGTACCACTGTCAATTTTACATAGTGCCAAGTAGGGGAGTCACTCACTATTTTTGTGGATTTTGGACTATTTCTTCCCAACAAATAGTAAAATAAACAAAACCTCAATCAAATTCATCTATTGACATCAATTCTAAATTTCATACTCATATGCTAATTTTATTCAAAGAAATGGCTTCACTTTCAAATTAAATTATTCAAACAACATATCTCCCTAAAAATCTCACTCATCAATCAATGGAAAATCTCAAAAAGAGATATGTGTGAGAGAAATAAATTTGACATGATAGGTGTAATTCTAATCTCAATTTTGAATTTACTCATCAACATAAATCATCAACAAGTCATATACAATAATCTCAAAAGTAGATCAAGGCCACAAATCAATCATATCAATCAAAATATCATCATGTAGATAAAAAATGAAGTAGTGGTGGCGGACCCAAAAACATGAGTCAACGATGAAATACAAAAGGTGAAAGGAAGGGGATACTTACAAAATTCTATAAATCCTTTTTGTCGGGTATTCTTTCTCTTCTCCTCTCTCTCTTTCTTCTTCAAAAATAAAAATTAATTCTAAGATAAAACTAAGATAAAAGTAAATAAAAGGAAGTGAACTAAAGTTAGAAAGCTTGGGTTGCCTCCTAAGAAGCGCTAATTTAAAGGTCGTTAGCTTGACCCTTTTGATCTCGGATTTGATCGTGGTTCATCTAAGTAAAAAACTCTCCTTTCCTTCAATTCGCTCTTTTTGATAATAGTGCTTAAGCCTCTGACCATTAACCTTGAATTCTTTTGTTTCTTCACTTCATATATCCACGGCTCCATAAGGATAAGCTTTCTTTACCTGAAAAGGCCCACATCATCGAGACTTAAGTTTTCCAGGAAAAAGTCTCAATTTAGAATTGAATAAAAGAACAAAGTCACCTGGTTGGAAATCTCTCCTAAAAATATGTCGATCGTGCCATCTTTAGGTCCTCTCCTTGTAAATTTTTGCATTCTCATATGCAGAGAGTCTAATTTCATTTAGCTCATTTAATTGTGATCTCCGTTTTTTCCCCCGCATTCTTCAAGTCAAAATTCAACATCTTGATTGCCCAGTATGCCTTATGTTCAAGTTCTACAGGCAGATGACATGATTTTTCATAAATCAATTGAAATGAGGACATACCTATTGGTGTTTAGAAAGCAGTCCGGTAAGCCCACAAGGCATCATCAAGTTTGAATGCCCAATCTTTCCTAGTGCGTGACATAGTCTTTTCTAAAATTCCCTTGATCTCTCTGTTTGATATCTCCACTTATCCACTTGTTTGAGGATGATAAGGTGTTGCCACTCTATAATTTACCCCATATTTTCTAAGTAAGGCTGAAAACTTGTGTTCTATGAAATGCGAGCCTCCATCACTGATTACTACCCGTGGGGTCCCATACCGTGGAAATATAATCTTTTTGAATAATTTAACAACAACTCTTGAATCATTGGTAGGTGAAGCAAGAGCTTCAACCCATTTTGAAACATAGTCAACTGCTACCAGAATGTACTTGTTACCTCCTAAAGATGGGAAAGGTCCTATAAAGTCAATCTCTCAAACATCAAATATCTCAACTTCAAGAATATTGGACAGTGGCTTCTCATGTCTTCTGCTAATGTTCCCCGTTTTGTGACATCTATCACAAGATAACACAAAGTTTCTAGCGTCTTTGAAAATGGTGGGCCAATAGAATCCTAATTGTAACACTTTATAAGCAGTCCTTTCAGTACCGGCATGACCACCAAAAGAAGATCCATGACATTGATACAATATATCTATGATCTCTTCTTCAGACACACATCTTTTAAAAATACCATCTGCACATCTTCTAAACACATAAGGCTCATCCCAAAAATAGTGTTTTATCTCAGCCAAGAATCTCTTTCTCCTTTGGTAATTCAAATCAGGAGGAAAAATATTAGCAATAAGGTAATTTACTATGTCAGCATACCAGGGGGCTCTGATTTGTTCAATGGTTAAGAGTTATTCTTCTGGGAAGGAATCATTGATCTCATTATTCTTTTCAGTATCCACCATTATCCTCGAAAGATGATCTGCAACAAAGTTTTCTGATCCCTTTTTATCTCTAATTTCCAAATCAAATTCTTGCAAGAGTAGAATCCATCTGAGCAAGCGTGGTTTGCTATCTTTTTTCTACATTAAGTATTTCACAGCTGCATGGTCAGTGTACACTATCACCTTGGAGTTAATCAAGTATGATCTAAATTTATCAAAAGCAAATACAATAGCCAAAAGTTCCTTTTCAGTGGTAGTTTAATTCCTTTGTATTTCATCCAAGGTCCTGCTAGCATAATGGATAACATAGGGCTTTTTATCTTTTCTCTGCCCTAAGACTGCTCCAACAGCATAATCACTGGCAACACACATGAGCTCAAAGGGTAAATTCCAATCTGGGGGTTAGATGATAGGTGCTGAAACTAAAGCCTTCTTTAATTCCTGAAAAGCAGATAAACAATTCTCATCCAAAGAAAATTTTACATCTTTACAAAGTAAATTAGTAAGTGGTCTAGCAAGTTTAGAAAAATCCTTAATGAATCGCCGATAAAATCCTGCATATCCTAGGAAGCTTCGGATTTCCTTCACTGTGGTGGGTGGCTCCAATTTCTCTATTACTTCGATTTTGGCTTTGTCAACTTCAATTCCTCTCTCTGAAATCAAATGCCCCAAAACTATACCTTGCTTAACCATGAAATGACATTTTACCCAATTAAGCACAAGATTAGTTTCTTCGCATCTCTGTAACACCTGAGATAAATTAGCCAAACACACATCAAAAGAAGAGCCATATACAGAAAAATCATCTATAAAGACATCCATAAAGTTTTCAATAAAATCAGAAAAGATAGCCATCATGCATCTTTGAAATGTAGCAGGAGCATTACATAAACCACATGGCATTCTCCTATATGCAAAAGTTCCATATGAGCATGTGAAAGTGGTTTTATCTTGATCATCAGGATGTATAGGAATTTGAAAAAAACCACAATATCTATCTAAAAAGCAAAAAATGATAGTGGTTTGCCAATCTTTCAACCATCTGATCAATGAAGGGTAAAGGGAAGTGGTCTTTCCTAGTGGTAGCATTCAGTTTTCTATAATCTATGCACATGCGCCAACTATTAACAGTTCTAACAGGAATCAATTCATTATCTTTGTTCTTCATGACAGTTACCCCTCCTTTTTTAGGAACACAATGTACAAGACTTACCCATTTCTTTACAACTTCTTTCATGGAGGGGTTCAGTCTTCTTTGGAAATCTGCATGTGGTTTGTGCTCTTCTTTCATCAAGATCCTGTGCATACAAAAAGAGGGGTTAATTCCTTTCAAATCATCAATTGAGTACCCAATTACCTTTCTATGAATTCTTAATTCCTTGAGAAGCAAATCTGTCTCCCTTTTTCCTAACTGTGCATCAACAATAATAGGGTAAGTAGAATCAGGACCAAGAAACTCATAGAGAGGGTTATTAGGTAAAGCCTTAAGTTCGATTTTTGGAGTCGTTTTCTTCTTTATCACAAGCATTGCAATCTAAAAGTTCATCATTTTCAGAATTGGTTCTTTCATCAAATACAGAGTTAGAATCATGTTTAGAGAGTTCAACAAACAAATCATAAATATTATCATCCACATCATGTATACTACAACAAGATTCAGAATTTGAGGGGTTTTTAATGGCTTCATGTAAGTCAAACTCAATTCTATCATCCCCAATGTTAAATGTGAGCTAACCATTCTTTACATCAATAAATGCTCCTGCTGTGGCTAAAAATGGTCTACCATGCATAATAGAGATTTTTGTATCTTCCACCATCTCTAGAACTACGAAATCCGCTGGAATAAAATATTTACCTACTTGAATGGGCACATCTTCAAGAATCCCTGCAAGATATTTAATTGACCGATTGGCGAGCTGTAAGGATATTGAAGTGGGTTTTAGCTCTCCTATGTCTAGTTTCCTACAAATAGACAAAGGCATTAGGCTTACACTAGCACCCAAATCACATAAGGCTCGGTCAAAAGCCATTCTACTAATAAAATAAGGGATAGAAAAACTACCTAGATCCTTTAATTTGGGTGCCACTTTGTTTTGGATAACAGCACTACATTCTTCAGTTAAAGCCACCGTGCCATAGTCCTCTAATTTTCTTTTATTAAACAATATTTCTTTCAAAAATTTGGCATAGGTGGGCATTTGAGATAAAGTTTCAGTAAATGGAATATTAATTTAAAGTTTTTTCAAAATATCTAGAAATTTTTCAAATTGTTTGTCTAACTTTTCTTGTACTAACCTTTGGGGAAAGGGTATAGGTGGCTTATAAGGTGTTGAAGAATCAAGGTTAGAATCCTTTTCCTTACAAGCCACATCCCCTTTTGGTTCATCACCCTTTTGAGGTGGCGAACTAGGTTGGGCTTGCTCTTGTTTAGAAAATTTTTCTAATCCTAATTCATCATCATAATCAATGATAGGCTCTTTCTCATTGTTCTACTTGAGAGGCAAGTTGACTAATAATTTTCTTAAGATCCTCAATTTCTTTGTTCTGATTTTGCATGAATTGATTTTGATTAGCCATAAACTTGTCAAAAAAAGATTCTATACTAAAAGAATTTACCTCTTGAGTTAGGGGTTGGTATTCCTCACTTTCATTCTTACTATGATGATGACAATGTAGCAGTTCTTCTTCAGGATCCCATTGGTTATGGTTTAAGGACATTTCTTCAAATAGGGTGAAAGCTTCTTTAATGGTCTTGCTCATGAGGGCTCCTCCTACTGCAGCGTCAATAATTAGACGGGTATTATAAAGTAGGCCATAATAAAATGTATGAATTAAAACCCATTTATCAAGGCTATGTTAGGGAATGCCGGGTGTAATTTTAAAAATTTGCAATCCCAGGACGCAGCGGAAGAAACATTACACCCGAAACACATTCCTTTCCTAAGGATCCATGCGAGAGAGAGAACACAAGGATGTGTTAAGGTTAGTACCTCTATTGCTTATTAGGATGAAGGTGCCTGTAACGTCCCCTCAGAATAAACCCCAATCAGAACCAGAAACCGCGGAAGATGGGAACGTCACACACAATCAACGAGATAGATGCTAGGTAATAAATAGCTTAGGGA
>JANTFE010009679.1:0-11058 GCA_027562315.1 Costus pulverulentus
CAACCTGAATAACAACCATGCCTTTATAAACACAAGAGTTTATTACATGATACTTTTACATTCCCAAGGCCTCAAACATTAGCCTTAAGGGCATACCCTAACAGTATCGATGAAAGGTATATTTACATACAATTTATTCAGAATTTCTAAGAATTTACCGAATTGTCGATCAAGCTTTGCTTTTGCTAATCATTGAAGAAATGGGATGGGGGTTTATAAGGCGGTGGTGAAATGGTCGCTGATTCGCCTTCCTTATCTTGTTTTTCACCTCGATTCTCTTTCGTTGTGTCATTCGCCTCTAGTGCTTTGGGGGATGTGTCCTCAGTATCAAGGTCACGCATCTTGTGGTCATCCAGTTGCTTTCAAGTTCTAGTAGTGATTGCATTGCAAGTCTCTTTGGGATTCATCTCTAGTTGAGATGGCAATTTACTAGAAGGTCTAGCCAAAGAAATTGCCATGTTATATAATTGAGTGTCTACTCTCTTACTATGAGCTTCAAAGGCGTCAAACATTGATGTTAGTCGCTGCAAAAGATCATTGAAATTGTCATTAGTTTTCATCTGAGAAGAACCATCATTGTCTCCAATGGTGAATTGTGGGGCTAGCGTTGAGCATACAGCCTTGGTTGGAATCCAGGGGGTGATCTATAACTTTGCTGAGGAACATGATTCATGTTGTTTCTATAGGAGAAGTTGGGATGATTTCTCCAACCTGGGTTGTATGTACTAAAAAATGGGCCTAATTGAGGTATAGGATTAAAATTTCCGACAACATTAGTTGTGTCATGAGAAATACCCAATTGACATTCAGTGAAGGCATGTGTTGTCAATCCACATATCTCATAGGAAGAAATAGTTGTGTCAACGAAGTTCGTATTAATTCAATCTAATTTGCGTGAAAGAAAGTCTACCTTAGTTGCTAATGAACTTAAAGCATCTAGTTCATACTTACCTGAGCTGCTTGTCCTTGTGGCGTTACCTCTTTCGCCGGACCACTGGTTGTGGTTGAGCGCCATGTCTTCAAGTAAATTCATCGCATTGTCTATGTTCTTGTTCACAAGAGCTCCACCAGCGGCTGCATCTACAGTAAGTCGTGTGTTATAATTCAAACCATGGTAGAAGGTATGAATTATTATCCACTTCTCGAGTCCATGGTGTGGGCATAGCCTTTGGAGTTCTTTATAGCATTCCCAAGCTTCATATTGAGATTCCCCTTCTTTCTGAGTAAAGCTTGTGATTTGGTTGTGCAGCTGTACAATCTTACTCGGGGGAAAATATTTAGATAGAAATGCTTGAGATAGTTGATCCCAAGTTTTGAAAGATTCTGATGGTAATGAATGTAGCCAATTATGGGCTCTATCTCGTAGCGAGAATGGAAAAAGCCTCAATCTTATTGCATCACTAGATATGCCGTTCATCTTCATTGTATCGCATAATTCTAAGAATATTGATAAATGCATATTAGGATTCTCATGTGGCATACCTCCGAACTGGTTATTCTGAACCATCGATAACAAAGAAGGCTTAATTTCAAAATTGTTTGCTTCCACTGGTGGATGAGCGATACTTGAATGAAGACCTTGTACATTCGGAGCAATGAAATCCTTTAAAGAGCGGTTGTTGTCTACCATCGTGAATTTAGATAGAGGGATAGGATCAATATTACCTGATTGTTCTTTTTCCTTCGATTCCTTAAGTCTCCTCCTTTGGTGAAATGTTCGCTCTATTTCCTGGTTGAGATCGTATAAGTCCTCGAGTCCTCCTGATCAAAGACTCCTGTGAATAAAAAAAAACTAAAGAGTAAAAGTAAATAACGAAGGAAGTAAGGGAAAACTTAGTCTATCAAATTTTAGAATATTTTGATATTAACAAAATACCAATCCCTGGCAACGGCGCTAAAAACTTGTTGCATACAATTTGGAAGCGCACGGCTTACTGATGTAGTACTTAAGATATCACTCCCTCAGGGATGGATTGTCAAGTACCAAATATTCCGATCTTCGATAGCTTAGTGATTAAAATCTTGGTTGGTAACGTAGACTGAACTAAGAGCGTAATAATACAAGTATCATATCAATGTGAGAGAAATCGAGAAATCAAGGTTCACCACGTCATTCAACATATAAGCGTAATGAAAAATACTGCTTAGAAAATCTTCAGAAAACCAAGGAAATGCCCTCTTGAGTCGTACCTCTCTCGGGCGCACAACTCAGCAATCAACTTAGTTAGTCTCCTACTCTCGCGGTGGACTAAGCGTAAGTAGACTACACATGATTGATCAAGGAGGATCCGTTGATTGCAATTCACCTCTCAGATTTTACCACAATCAACTAATAGTGAAAATCGATCTGGTCAAAAATCGATAAACACGAATGAAACAAACAAACCAAGATCAAATGGCTTCGAAAGATATATGAAAAAGCAATTCTTAACATTAAGACTTACAAATCAAAAAGACGGGCTACGCCCAAATCCTGATTGAGGTTTTATACTAGTACATACATGGTTACAACAAGTACAAGCCTTATGATGACACTAAAATTTATTGTATAATTTGTATCATTTCATTGGTCTTTTTGTGTCATATTTATACCACTTTGCTTATTTTTATGTTTTTTTTATCAAATACTGCGGAATCTACACTCTTTTTGGTTTTTGATGATTTTTAAGTAAAAAGGCACGATTTTAAGGCATTCTCAAGCAAAATGAGATACATAGAAGAATTCTCATCATCAAGAAGAGATTACAGGACAAATTTCACGTAAATCAAAGCCACAAAACCAAATTACGATAGGGCCGTAATTTATATGATGGTACCGTAATTCGGAGCACTGCCATAATTTCAAAGCCATGCCATATTTTGGGGTATTTTCATATAGAAAATTTTCTAGAAATTACGGCACCGACGCAATGAAAATGACGGTGCCACATTTTAAAGCAACTTCCTAGCCAAGAGATTTCCAAACATTATGGCACTGCCGTAATAGATTTCACGGTACCGTAATTCCAGAAAATTTTCCACCCGAGAGTTCACGCTGAAATTATGGCCATGCCGTAAACCATATTATGGTCGTAATTACGACTTGGAGACGTGATTTTCACGGTCAAATTGAAGTCCGATTTTTGCGCGATCAATTGCGGACGATCCAGGCCATTAAGTTCAAAGCTATAAGAAGCAAAAAGGGAGCCTCGGAGGAGGAGAATTGTTGTATCCCAACAAGTAAGTAGACAAAAACTTATTTCTGATGTCGTGGCCAAAACTTATTGTTTGGCACACGGTGACTTGTCACTCCCCGACATGGCTCCAAAAACTTGTTGTGTCACCAAGCTTGTTGTTATTTCCTCAAGTGCACGGATACTCGAAGTAATAAAATAGATATCGAACCCACAGAGACCTTATTGTTAAGTACCAAATAATTATTTTCTTACTAGCTAAGCAAATCGAATATGATGCAAGTGAATAATATAAAGAGTGTAAAGATAAACAGAGAGGTAAACTAGGACTAGGGTTTCATCAACTTTAATTTTAATGACTAGATATAAATAAAAGGTCATCAGACTAATTTTATCATGATAAAGACATAATTTACTCCATAAAAGGATCATCTCACTTTCGTGTAGACGATCATGTAGGGACCAATCCTCACTTTTGCGCAAGATCTATCCCAACGCTGAAAATAAGTAAATCATCAATCAAATAACTCAAGGATCACTTTCATGCATCCGAATTCTAAGTTGATTATCTCAAGGATCACTTTTGTGCATCCGAGTCTCAACACAAGTTCTACTTATGGTTCTCCAACATTCTGATCCTCACTTTTGTGCCTGATCTCCACGTTTGACACAATAACTCAATCCTAGATTCAAATTATCTAACATAGCAATTGAACTACTAAAATCAAGAAATAAGAACTTAACCTAATTTCTTACAGTGAGTTCCTATTGTTCAATTTTAGAATTCCAAGTTCTCAAGCAAATCACTTTTCAGTCCATATTGCGAAAACTCTATAATCATGCATGATACTAAGAAAACTAAGGAGAATTAAAGACAAGTCATCACACAAGTAGAATTATCATTGCAAAATTATCTTGACGAAATAAAAGTTATCTAATCATATAAAATCTAAGGGATTACACCCCATGTCCCAAAATAAGATAAAGCTTGCATGGAAAAAGAAATACAATAAACCATAGTATCAACGTGTCAGAAATCAAAGAAAGATGGAGAATTAACTATTTTTAATTTCAGATCCACTTGGGATGCATACTCTATCCCTATACACTAATTACCATCACCCTTGACATTAAAATTTTGTCCCCCTCCATCATTAACTTTTTCTCTAGAACTCTTGTGTAGTGCATCTTGAAGTTGTTCTTCCTTTATTTGTTGAAGAAAATCACATTGAATTTTAAGAGTGGCAAAAATGACTTTTGGATTTTGCATGATAATTCTACATTTCAACCCACAAAATTCTTCCAATAACTGCCATTGCCTTACCATTAGCGTTGCCACAATGTTTGAAGAATTTCTACTTAGAGCATCTGCTACCACATTAGCTTTACCTGATTGGTAATGAATAGTGCAGTCATAATCTTTTAATAACTCTATCCATCTTCTATGCCTCATATTCAACTCTTTCTGAGTGAAGATATATTTCAAACTTTTGTGATCAGTGTATATTTCAAATGTCTGGCCATACAAATAATGTCTCCAAATTTTTAGTGCAAAAATGATAGCAGCTAACTCTAAGTCATGTGTTGGGTAATTCTGCTCATAAGGTTTTAACTATCTAGAAGCGTAAGCAATCACTCAGCCATTCTGCATCAAAACATAACCATCGATCGATAGTTTGACGAGGGCTACGCGTCAAAAAGCAAAAATGGGACGATATAATTTTGAGAGGGTTAGGGTGGTTTTATTCCACACTAGTTTTATCTTAAGTCTATCATTACAGGCATGCATCCTATAGTGATAACATAAATAAAACAAATAGAGCATGACAACAAAAGTAGAAAAGATGATATGGTTATAGCCCAAACAAAGGAAACAAGCCCCTTGACCTAGGCTCAACACCTAGCACCTCAAGAGCTCTAAGCGACACACTCATACTCTAACCCGTCAACTCCTTGCTCTGAATACATCAGGGTCCTGCTCCAACCCTAGATGCACCGCCTGGGCTTCATGGTCCACCTGTGTTAGCTCACAAACCCAAGGCATCTCCTAGGGTTCGACCAACACCTTCCTCAACCCATGCTAGATCGCAAACCCTAGACTCCTTCTACGGTTCGGCCAACATGGGCACCAGCATCACCCTAGAGGGGGCTGTTTTCTGCCACCTATAGATCAGCCCCTTAGAAACCCTTAGATGCGCCTCTAGGAAACCCTAGAAGCCATGAAGATTTCGGCTAAGCCATAAGTTGCATAAACCCTTCTCATCAGCCCTGTATCTTCAAGGTGCGCCCCTAGAGAAGACCCCTAGAAGCCACCAAGGTTTCGGCTATGAGAAGGCTGCCCTATCATGGTGAGATGCACAGAGGAGCGAGCTGCGATGTAAGGTTGTCTTCCCTAATCTTCGACTTTAGAGTTACAAAACAAAAGGAAAATAAGGGCAACTCGCAGGCCTCATAAAAATACATCACAGGCATGCTTAAGGGCTTGTCCATAACCATATTAAGTGCATAAAGAAAAACACATAAATCATGTTCTTCTATATGCAATGAAAAGCAACAAAACCATATTTTAGTTTTACATTAGAAAACTTGTTTGTTATATCTTAGCGATCTCATCGACAATTTAGATTTTTTGTTTCTCTCAGGAGTCTACAAGTGGCTATATATACCCCCAATATTGATGCCACTTGCAATCCTTTACTTGGATGGATTAAGGCAATCACCCTGTCCTTGCCCCTAAATCTAGATGCAAGTCTCACACTATGGGTCTATTTCATAAGTGTGTGGAGAAATTAATTCTCACGCATTGGGTCTATCCCTATGTGTAGAAAACAAAAATCATGAATATAACAAGATGCGAGATAAAGCAAACCTACTATTTTTCTACACATAAAACATGACATAAATATTTATAAAAAAATTTTGATGACATGCGCCTGTGCTAGAAAAATACCATACATTGATGTAAATTGTAAGTTGGCTTTGATGCCACTATTGGGAATCCCCGGGCCAATTTTAAAAAATTGAAAGACAGTAGAAGCAAATCCGGAACAAGATTCCAAAACCAACAAGGACCATCTTACGATATTAACACCGGATGTGATAGGGTATACCTTACAAGCAGATCTGAAGCTGATGATGGCGATCGGAGATGCACAATAGCCTGTCCTCTACAATCATTCACACATGGACTGCCTCGAGACTCCTCTACTCGATGCACATGCTAGCTTTAGGAGAAGAGATCCACGCCTCTTACATCTTCTCTACTTGGGCCAATTACTAAGACTAAGCTCCAAGGAGAAGGGGAAGTGTAGGCGACAAGGAGTGAGTAACACTACCACTTGTCCGAACCTCGATGCAAAATTTTCTATGTGTTATCATCTTCAAGACCCTCACGCCAAGGAGGAGAGGGGAGGTGACAACAAGAGATGAGAGAAGAGAATTGGTGCAAGAATCTCCCAACAAGGCCTCTCTATATATAATAGATGAACCAACTATTCTTGGAGATTATTTTCATTAAATTTAATATATAAATATATTAAATATAATGAAGCATGCGCCTGGGCCACATAATGAATAAATCAATTAAATATATTAGACAAACTTGGTCAAGCATGAATAAAATATTTGAATAAATTTGTTTAATCTCCAATTAGCAAATATATATTAATTGTTTAATCATATATGCACCTATTTAAATTTCACAATTAAATAATTAATCACAAAATGCGCCTATGCAAATTAATTAGCTAAGAGAAAAATTTACTTGCCAATTAATAATTTTATTTTATTCATGTGACTAAAGTGCCGAGTCCAAACTTGCACTAAGACCTTTATTTGACTCATTTTGACAACACAACTCAATAGAGGTCAAACGTGGTCCCTAGAGGTCAATCGGAGGCTAACCGATCAATACGGAGTCTCTAGCATCTAGGTGTGCAACCCTATAAGTCCCTCTGACATTGGCAACGATGACCTAATCATCACAAGCAATGAGTGGCACCAAGTAGTGCATTGCTACAACCCAAGTCATCAGAATAAATGTCACCATATGTTAGTGTTTATGTCATAGGACCTTTGGGATGGTCCAATGGGATATGTGTATCACATTTGTTTGATAAATGAGATATCCTGGCATGGTCGTTGTTATGAAAATATGTACATCTGCGCACATGTACAGTTGCCTGTACAATGCACCTAAAGAGATAGATGTCTATCTTATCTCAATTTTGCCCCCGGTCAAGAATCATGGTGGATATGGGATAGCTGTGATTCACTTGATACTAGTATATGCGCTGGTTGAGCACAGATTGCTAATGCAGGCATATAGGTATAGCAAGGGAGATATAGTGGGTTGACCCGCCATGAGGATTCATCTTAGTATCACAAGATGAAGATCACAGTGACAGAGTTACGATTGTCCTAGACTTGAGGGCATTAGCATTTCTATATGGTGAATGAGGCACTTTGATACAACCTAACGCTTCGCCATAAAAGGAAAGTCATAACAGTTGTCATTGGGTGCATCATGAGCCATATGAGAGATACAAAGTGCCAAGAGAGGATTTGTCCCTTCCCTGTAGAGAAGCTTAATGTCCATGGTGCCCCTATGTGGATGATTGAAAGTATATGGCCATACCTAGGTGAGAACCTCATTTAGTCATGCCATAATATTGGGATCAACAAGTGTGACACACTTGCCCAATCTGGACATCAGTCTGGTGAAAGGACAATTATGGACTTACACTTTGTCGCAGTTTTAGAGGTTGTCAATAGTGACATTTATTCTGATGACTTTGGTTGCAATGATGTACTGCTAGGTGCCACTCATTGCTTGTGATGATATAGTCATCACTACCAACATCTGAAGAACCTACAGGGTCGCACACCTAGACGCTAGAGACTCTGTATTGATTGGATAGTCTCATATTGAATATATGGACGATTCAGATCTGATTAGGAGTATTATTGAGTCTGGAGATGACCTATATAGAGTTACTATTATGTTATAACCTTGGTTGACTCATTGGGTAACCTCGGGTGACATCGATAGACTACTTCTAGTCGATGGTCAAAACTCAGATTTTGCAATGGATTTATTCGGAGCACTTTTGTGACAAAATTTAGCTTAACAGTGGGGCACGTAACTTAAGTGCAAAAGTAATACATTGAATATTTATATTGTGTCTTAAGTGGATGGGGCCCATGACTAAACTCTCTATATATGAGAGCGCTAAGGCTCATATGATACATGCATTGTCTCCTACACCAAAACCCTAGCTGCCCATCTCTTTTCCCCTCAAACTCTAGCCGCCCTCATGCAAGAGCGTTTCCAAGAATATCCTCAACTCCAACATTAATCGGGGATTTTTGTTATGTTCAACATTTGCAAATTATTTTTACTTGCATGGCATGTAGCTAGGGCCAGCCTAGGTTTGTTTTCTTTTATGTATTTTAATTTCCTAGTGAATGTATTAGGTTGCATCTCATGTGTATTTGCTACAAGTTCGCAAGACCTTCAAGATCAGCCCTCCATCAAGCTCCTCAAAGCTCCACCATCCATTCAAAGCTTCATCCATCTTAGCGCCACCTTCCAAAGCACCCAAACCTCCACCAAGACACTTGGCAGCCTCCTCATCAAGAGGACAAGTCTTGGGCGCCCAAAATCAAGTCAAGAAAGTCACTAGGCGCCAATGCAAACTCAACATTCAAAAATCAGCCTCCACATTCCACCAATGGGCTTCAAGCCACCTCTTCACACACCAATAAGAGTAGGATGCACGAACCAGCCACCAAGGTCACTAATGAAGTCTTCCAGGCATCCCCAGCATGCAGCCAACACATGGCAAGGCTCCAATTAGCATCAAGGGGCGAAAACAGAAGATGGCAATCCACCATTCATTCAAAATCTAGCACACATCTAGCCATTGATTTGAATTTTGAATGAGGGCCATTTTGTAATCTCACATGTAGTAAACGTTGAGAGAAGAGGAGGGTTTAAAGTGCTTGTATTCTCATGCATCATTGGTGTTGGTGTTTATGCCCTAGGACCTAGTATTGGTTTATTATTGTACTACTTAACTCTGATATTTATATATCATTCTGGCATTGTCATTATCTATGTTTGTTTACATCTGCGATTATGTACTTACATGATAATGTCCCTAGAGACAGATTGGATCTGTGCACAAATAATTGTCCCCAGTCAATGTACCTGAGTGGATATGGGATACCTCTGGTACTTGTGAGACTAGTATATGGGCTGGTTAGGCACGAGGTGCTAATGCAGACATATGGGTATATCAGTGATGGATATACTAGACCAACCCGTTGTGAGGCTATGACTTGGTGTTATAAGTTATCCTCACAAGTGATAGGAGATGCATTGATCCCTTGTCTTGATATCATTGACCATTCTATATGGTTAGAGACATGCTTTGATACAATCTAACATCTCGCCGTACTTGGGAGGTAATAATGGTTGTCATTGAGCATGTCACGACCCATATGAGAAGGTCAATGGACAGACAGAGGATTTGCCCCTTCCTGATGGAAGCTTGATATCCATGGAGCTCCTCTATGATTCTATGACTGAAAGTGTATGACCATACCTAGGTGAGAACCTGATTTAGTCATAGCCATGTGATTGGGTGAAAACAAGTGGTGACATACATCCAATCGGATATCAGTTCGGCAAAGAGACTACAATGCATCTGTACCTATTTGCGATTATGGGGATGTCGATGTCGATATCCATTCTGATGACTTGGGTAGTAGCAATGCACTGCTAGGTGCCACTCACTGCTTGTGGTGACCTTAGGTCAGCACTGCCAACGTCAGAGGAACCTACAGGGTTGCACACCAAGATACTCGAGTTTTCATATTGATTGGGTAGCCTTTAGATCGAGTTATTGGATAACTAGAATCTATTTGGGAGATTTCATCAGCGCCAAAGGGACTGATGAGATGGAAGAAACTTATTGGAGCCAACTTCCATTTTTAGCATATTGACTAAATTAACCATGGTTAGCATCATTTGACCATGGGTTAACTTGGATTGGATCCAATAGCTTGGTTAACATGCATAATGGACGTTGGGCTAGGCCCATTGCTTAGTTGGGCTTGCTAATAAGTTGTAATGAAGATATAAGAGGCTTAAAGGGTATAATGGGGAGAACATTATCAAATTGGCGCATGAAGACTCCTAATTGGATTAGGAGTGGCGCATGCTTCTTAATTAGGTATCTTCTTGTGATTGATTTGATTTAGAATCTGATCTAATCACATAAGATATTAATTGAGATATAATTTAAGCAAGTGGGGCTGATTATTTACTTAATTAGAATCCTAATTCAAGTAGGATTTTCGCCCAAGCCAATTTAGACAAGGATTCATGATGGCTTGACCTTGTCATTGCGCATGCATGAATCTATTGCCTCATATGGGCTGATGTAGGCGCATATGGCATGAGCTTGCTTTGGCAAGGCTTATGCGCATATGGTACCAGCGATTTGATCAAATAATTTGATTAGATAATCTCCCTAAATTAAGCCCTAATCGCCCACACTTGCCTTCTCCTCTAACCGCCTCTTAATGATATATAAGAAGCACCTTGCCGCCCCCCCCCCTCTGTGTGCTGATTCTCTTGGAGACGTGGTGATCTTGAGAGGTGACGGCTTGGAGTCTTGGAGCTTCTCTTCTTCCATCAAAGGGCGCAAGCAAGCTTTTTCGTCCTCCTCCTTCCTTTCCTTGGCGCAAAGGAACAAGAAGGCTTGCGGTTTCTGAAGAAACCCCTTTCAAGAGGGGGGCCGAAACTTGTAGAAAACCCCTTTCAAGAGGGGAGCCGAAACCCTAATTGTGGCGCACATATAGAGTTTTTGCAAGCGGA
>JANTFE010009689.1:16537-33202 GCA_027562315.1 Costus pulverulentus
ACCGGTTCACATGCGTGAACGCTTGGTTCAATGCATGCAAGCGTTTTGGCGGTTTCGTTGAGTGGGCGCATGTCTTCATGGCTTTCTATTTTTAGAAAGCATGTAACACCACTTACATCCGAACGCCTCAATGCCACTTACATCCGAACGCCTCTCCCCTTCGGTGTTAGAGAAGTTTTTGACGAGAAGGAAGTGTGCATCGCCAAGCCGGTTCTCTCAATCTCCTTCACACGACAAGATCTCCTTAGAACCTTGCTAGCACAAGGAGCACTAAGAGAGTAGGCGACATCATTTGTGTGCGCACCATTTGGAGGAGAAGCGCTTGAGTCTCTTCTTCCTAGACGCCATCCAAGTAATGGCTTTGGTAAGAATCGATTCCTTGATTCTTGTTTGCAGTCGTAATATAAGTTGGTCATATAATATGCAAAGATCCTAGAAACCCCCTTTCCGCTGCATGAAAACTCCATATGCGCCTATCTAGGGTTTCGCTCCCCCTTGAAGGGGACCCTAACACATCAGTATCGGTCTACTCATCATCCTCCACTCCAGGTGTTGCTTCCCCTATAGGCTCATCCGGATCCTTCTCCGGATTTCCTTCTTCATCATTACTATTGCCAAAGTGGTTCCACATAAAACCCTTAATATCCCGGATATCATCCTGATTGTCCCGGACAGTACCAAATAATTCATTCAGAAGGCGTCCTTGGAGGAACACCTATGCGGATAGTGCCTGGAAACCTGGATCCTAGGTGGTGGACCAACTCCTCTGAGGGGCTACACCACGAGAAGAAGAACCAGTCCTGGGTGCAGGTGAGTTATCATCCATCCCATAAAAGTTAAATCCGATCCCTCCAAAAGATGGTGGTGGCAGTGCTAAATCAATTGGAGTCGGATTATCTTTAATGGTTGCATCAGGAGGAATTTTCCAATTCAGCTGATTACAGACCATAGTCCTCTCTTTGTTTGGCAAGGTTAAAGCAGGGAAGTTTAGTCCAAGGATTAAGGAGAAACAATTACCCTCATGGAGGATCATCTTCATAGCCATATAGGATTCAATATCAATTCTGGCATTTCCCTTGGCAATCTCAATTCCATAAGGATCCACATTTAAAGAAATAGCAATAGGAGTAATGAAACCTCCTAAAACAATGGCACCCTTCTTGGTGTGAGCTACGTTATCAAATTGTTTAACTAAAAAGTATGCTACGTCTAATAGGACACCATGCAACATACTCCATAAAAAATAGAGCTTGGTCTAGCGAATCATACAATCACTCTCGCCTCTTCCGAAGATAGTATGTGAGAGAATTCTGTGGACGTAGCGCAGACATGGGTTAGAGAGACTGGATGCCCGTGTTGTCTTTGTTAAAAAATCTGAATCATATGTGATTTGATACCAAAATGCGCTCTCTACATACTCCTAAGCTGGGTGTGTGACTCCTTCACCGGGCAACAACAATATATTCCTTACATCCTTGAGCATGAGGCTCCTCTCGATATTTGCAAGCAGAAAAGTCAGATGACCTTTTGCTTCTTACCAATGATAGTCATGGAGCTCAACCTCCAAATAGCTAATAAATTCTAGAACTAAGGGAATAAATGTCTGCGGTGTCATTTGAAAAAATTTCAATGCTAATATCTGCTCAAACATCCACTCAACATCTTCATCTAATCCAAGAATCTCCATACTTCGTTTATCCATATCTCTGGTGTTGGTGATGGGTCTAGAATTCAGCACATTGTATCTAGCTTCTTGTTTATCATCACGAAAGATGATTCCATAGGGGTTTGTGGGCAGTGGTGCTAAAGAAGAAGCAGGCTTCTTCCCCTTACTCAGTAACCTCTTAGTATTGGGTGCCATTTCAAATGAAATAGATGTAATGAAATGCACAAAAGTAGGTACTATGCGAAATAAAATACCAGAACAAAAATAGGGCCGACCACAGTGTACAGATTTAGAGCAAACTTCGAAATCTGGTACTACTGGCTAGAATTGATGATAAAAATCTTAAGGGGAAAGATTTTCTACCCAAGGCAAGGCTTTTGAGAGGAAGAAGGAGCTCCGACGAAGCTCAGGTGGCGATAATCGAGCACCAGTGACTTCCTATGATTTTCAGCTTTATGAGTCAAATCGAAGCTGCAAATCATCAGAATTTGGCTTGCAGATGACCAGAACTTGGTCGGGAAGGGTTGACGGGATCTCTAGAGGGTTAAGGAAAGCTCAGATTGAAGAGGTGGCGCAGATGCAAGAAAACACGGGTGAAAACCCTAAAAATACGGTCGTGACTTATATATAAACGAATAGAAATACGGCTATGAAAATTTTCATGGCTGCCTGTGAAACGTTTTATTTTTTTAGAGCACAAAAATATGTCAGTGAAAATTTTCACGGGCAGCCCATGAAACATCCTGGAAAGAAAGGTCATAAAAATATGGCCGTGAAAATTTTCACAACAGCTCGTGAAACATTTTGTTTCAAAAACTCCTCAGATTACGGGTGTGATGAAAATAACGGTACTCCCGTAAAAATTTTTTAAAACAAAAAATAAAAGTACGGCTGTGATCATTTTCACGGCGAGCCGTAAAACATTCTGTTTCCTTAAAGCACAAAAATACGGCCGTAAAAATTTTCACGGGCGGCCGTATTTTTGTGAAAACTTCCAAAATCACCGTTTTGTCATGGAATCAACTTAGAATACTCCTGAAACACAGAAAAACAAGAATTAATACAAGAAAAACTTACAAATAAGCAAAAATAAATGGAATCAAATGAGATAAGATTAAAGTGGAGTGCTTGGGTTGCCTCCCAAGAAGCGCTAAGTTTAACGTTGTTAGCTCGACCAATGATCATCATCATTATGATGGTGCTGGTGGTGGAGGATCTGAGAGATTTTGGTTGACACCTTCTTTAATAGGTTCTGACATATAGTATTGTTTCAAACGTTGGCGATTAACAGTGAAATTTCCTGATCTTTTGCTCCAAATCTCAATAGTGCCATGAGGATAAACTTTTATAACCTTGAAAGGGCCCGACCACCTTGTCTCAATTTTCCAGGAAATAACCTCAATCTAGAATTAATAAGTAAAACAAGGTCACCTTCATGAAAATCTTTTCGAATGATATGACGGTCATGCCACTTCTTGGTTCTTTCCTTATAAATCCTTGCACTTTCATATGCATTCATCCTTATTTCCATATGTTCATCAATTTTCAATCTCCTTTTCTGCCCAGCGATTTTCAAATCATAATTCAAAGTTTTTATTGCCCAATAAGCTTTATGTTCTAACTCTATCGGGAGACTACATGATTTACCATAAACAAACTGATAAGGTGACATACCAATTGGAGTTTTGAATGCAGTCTTGTACTCCCATAAT
The DNA here is from genome assembly GCA_027562315.1 of Costus pulverulentus. Taxonomy (NCBI): domain Eukaryota; kingdom Viridiplantae; phylum Streptophyta; class Magnoliopsida; order Zingiberales; family Costaceae; genus Costus; species Costus pulverulentus. Next base: position 19,916 of record JANTFE010009689.1, read on the forward strand.
GTATCATCAAGCTTCATGGACCAATCTTTCCTTAATCTATAAATAGTTTTTTCAAGAATTCTTTTCAACCCTCTATTTGAAACTTCTACTTGGCCACTTGTCTGCGGGTGATAAGGAGTAGATACTTTATGTCTCATCCCATACTTACTCAACAGTACAGAGAATTTTTGCTCTATAAAATGGGATCCACGATTACTTATAACAGCTCATGGAACTCCAAACCTCGAAAAAATTATTCTTCTGAATAGTCTGTTAACTATGCGAGAATCATTGGTTGGAGCTGCTACAGCTTCAACCCACTTTGACACGTAATCAACTGCCACAAGGATATACCTATTACCACATTAGGTTGTGAAGGGACCCATGTAGTCAATTTTCCACACATGAAATATCTCTATTTCCAAAACATTACTCAGGGCATTTCATCTCGTCTCGATATGTTCCCTGTCCTCTGGCATTCTTCACATGAAAGAACAAAATTCCAAGCATCTTTAAAAAGGGTCGGCTAGAAGAAATCTGATTGGAGTACTTTGAAAGCAGTCTTACATGAGCTAGCATGCCCTCCATATGCAGAACTATGGCAATGAAAGAGTACATCGTTGACCTCTTCCTCTGGTAAACATCTCCTGTATAACCGACCTGCACATCTCTTGAATAGAAAATTATCCTCCCAAAAATAATGTCTTACTTCTGACAAAAATCTCTTTCCACCCTGATAAGTCAAGTCAGCAGGTAAAATATCAGACACCAAATAATTTACAAAATCAGCATGCCATGGAGCATCAATCTTTGCGATAGCAAAGTGATGCGCGTCAGGGAAGGCGTAATCAATCTCATGCTCGATAACTTTCTGCACTCCATCTTCCTGAACAAGGCGTGACAAATGATCAGAACATAGTTTTTCGTGCCCTTCTTATCCTTGATCTCCAAGTCAAATTCTTGCAGCAAAAGGATCCATCTGATGAACCTTGGCTTTGAATCCTTCTTACTCATAAGATACCTGATGGCTGCATGATTTGTGTAAATAACTACTTTAAAGTCAATAAGATAAGATCTTAATTTATTGAATGCAAAAACAATAATTAGAAACTCCTTCTCTGTTGTTGCATAATTGATTTATGCGTCGTCCAATGTCCGGCTCGCATAATATATAGCGTGCAACCTCTTCTCCTTGCATTGTCCAAAAACAGCACCTATGGCATGATCACTAGCTTCACACATCAGCTCAAAAGGAAGTGACTAGTCAGGAGGTTGAATTATTGGTGCTGTGGTAAGAGCCTTTTTGAGTTTCTTTAAAACCAATCATACAATTATCATTAAATCATTAAAAATAAAAGGAACATCTTTACCAAGTAATAAAGTAAGAGGCCTAACAATCTTCAAAAAATCTTTAACAAAACGTTTATAAAAGCCAGCATGACTAAGAAAACTTCTAACTCCCTTAACAGAAGATAGTGGTGGTAATTTCTCAATCACCTCCACCTTTGCCGTATCTACTTCAATACCACAATTAGAAATTCAGTGCCCTAAAACAATACCCTCATTAACCATAAAATGACACTTTTCCCAATTTAAAACCAAATTAAATTCTTCACAATATTGCAACACACGTGATAAGTTAGATAGGAAAATATCAAAATCAGAACCATATACAGAAAAATCGTCCATAAACACATCCATAATGCCCTCCATAAAGTCAGAAAAAACAGCCATCATGCAACGCTGAAAAGTAGCGGGTGCATTGCAGAGTCCAAACGGCATACGACGATAAGCAAAAGTGCCATATGGGAATGTGAACATCATCTTCTCCTGGTCTTCAGGATGTATAGGGATCTGAAAGAAATTAGAATATCCATCAAGATAGCAGAAATAAGAATTACAAGCTAAACATTCCAACATCTGATCAATGAAAGGAAGGGGAAAATGATCTTTTCGAGTGACGGCATTCAACTTTCGATAGTCAATAGACATCCGCCACCCTGTTACCGTTCTTGTCGGAATAAGAATGTTGTTTTCATTCTTCATCATAGTAATCGCTCCTTTCTTCGGCACAACATGCACTGGGCTCACCCACTGGCTGTCAAAAATAGGGTAGACAACTCCAACATCTAGGAGCTTTAGAATCTCTTTCTTCACTACCTCCTTCACGTTCGGGTTGAGCCTCCTCTGATACTCAATTGATGGCTTGCTCCCCTCTTCTAAAAATATACTGTGCATACAAACATAAGGATTCATTCCTTTTATATCTTCAAGGGTGTAGCCAATCACTTTCTTATGCTACCGAAGTTCATTTAAAAGCCTAGCAATTTGAGAGGCATTCAGATTTGCATTAATAATTACAGGAAAAGTAGAGTTCTTTCCAAGAAAATCATACCTGAAATTGCTTGGGAGAGTTTTAAATTCTTACCTCTTTCCTTCACCGGATTTACCTTCTTGCATGCTCAAGTGTTCTTCTTTCATCTTTATGAACTCAAGTGGCAATGTAGAATTTAACAGTGCATAATATGAGCTTACCTCCTCCTCTTTATCACTGCCATCACTGTCACACCCCTAGAATCATAATGTAATCTATTCCCAGGATTCAAAACATTGCAAATTTGTGAATCACATCAAATATCATATAGATATATAGCTTTCTAGTGTTGCAACAACAACACAATAACAACAATACTAATCATAAGCTAACACTACCTTCAAACTTCAGTTATACATGAAACAAACATTCAAATGTTATAACATTACAACATTCTTGTTTCTTCTCTTACACTGCCAAAATAACATATACTAACGAAAATATCATATACAAGAGTCTACCATTTCAACTCATCAAAACTAAACCAAAAGCCTACTTAGCATAAATCCCTTTAGTGCTTCTTTTATTTCCCCAAGGAAAGCAACTAAAAGCTAACCTTTAATATATATCAAATCAAAAGAGTGAGTTGTGAAAACTCAACAAGATCCACCAAGCCCATGGAACAAAATATAATTTTGTTACTACTTTGAAACATAGATTTTCATGAGCATTACTTTGGAACATATCATGATAAGAAGTATAAAAATGTGCAACCAAATTGATATCTCAAAACTATGACAATCAAAAACATGAAGAACAAGAGCATATGAATAGCTGAGCAAGACCTACTCAAGCATAGGAGCAATGGTAATGTCATGATCTCATGGTATTTAAACAAAATGTCATAATAGCAATATATGGTCCCCTCATGTGAGTGTCAAATGTCCAAAGTCTCTATCAAAGCATCATATAAAGAATAGTGGGAACCAAAACAAACAAAGTCCTCCACGTCTGGAAGCAAGACTAACCCACGTCTAGGAAGTCTACAAAGCAAAAAGCCGGCAAAGGGCTCGCCATGGCCCAACCAAATGTGAGTGGAGGGATTCTAGAGGTGGCTCCCATGGATTCAAGAGGTGGCCCCCATGATTTCTCATGTGGCACTTTGATCTATGTAGCACTTAGTTCCACATCCATAGCCATAATTCCCATAAATGGGATCAATCATTTTCCCACTATAAGATGTAAGGGCCAAAGAACAATGGTATCATAAAAAGTCAAAGTAACAAAATGGCATTATTGCCGTCATACAATTGCCCTTACAACATGATCATGGATACAAGGCATCGAAGATGCATATCAAAGTCTCTAGGAACATTTGGTCACCTTCCAAATACACTGATAGTGTCATGGATCACATAATAAGTCATCAGCATAGAGATGTAGCACAAGGAGCATGACACGTTGTACCATATTAACTTGACACTAAGAGCAGAACATGTCAAACATGGGCAGTTATTGTAGGCAACCAAATCATAGGAAAATGCTATAGATATCATACAAAAGAGGTATAATTGGGAAGATAATTGAATTTACTTTCCACAGAATCTGATTTTGTGTAATTTGGCAACGTATACAAAGAGTTATAGCATATCAAGTGACAAAAGGTCAGACTACCCATGATCAGGTAACAAATCAATGAGTCAAAAGTTATTATTTGTTTCAAGCCATGTACCATATCAACAATATGAAATATATGACTCATTGGAAAGAAATTTGAGTCTTCTTTCATTCAAACTAAATATCATATAAAACCAATTTGTAAATCCAAACTTAGAAGGCAAATACTACACAGAGGTCAGCCTTATGTTTAGAAACATGTAACGAATATTGTTATATGTTTGATACCAAAACTCAGAGGTGATAGTATGTAATATGTGATTCGATGGAAAGCTATTCAAGTTTTCTTTTACCCAAAATAAGTTTCGTTAAAAAATCATTTGTATAGACAAAGTTACATGGCCAAAACCAAGTAGAGGTCAGATTTGCATGAGTCACAAGATCATACTTACTTACTCTTGAAACATTCGACAATATGATGGTAAATTCTTCTACAAATTCCTTTGATCTCAGTAAAGTATAGATCCAATAATCATAATCGTTCCTTTGACAAAAATTTTCATAATTTTAAAAGCACAAATGTAGGGCAAAGCGTAGAAACTTGCCTTCGTGGACTTTTACTTTTTTTTTCGTCTTTAAAACCTCCAATTCTCTCTCCCTCAAGCCAAACGAAATGTTCTGGTGGAAACCCTCATTTTTCTCTAATTTTTCCTTAGTTGTTGTCACAAGAAAATTCTCTTGCATGAGGTGTCAACACTGTTAGTGTTTATGCCCTGCAGACTAATTTATGGACATAGCCAGACATTATTTGAATGTACTTTGGTAGAATTGATAGAATCAATTAAGGCATGGTCATTATTATGCAGATTGCTTTACCTGCATTGATGTATTGAATTGCATAAATAATGTCCCTTGAGTTTGGTTGGATCCATTCTCATAAGTCATCCCCAGTCAAGGTACCTTAGCGAATATGGGACAGCTTTGGTACATGTGAGACTGGTGTATGGGCTGGTTAGGTGTGGGGCACAATAAAGCAGACATACAGGTGTTTCAGCATTAGTTGCACTAGATTGACCCACTGTAAGGATTGACATGTCTAGTCGACAGGTCAATCTTACATGCAAGAAGTTTGCATTGATCCTTAGACTTGAAGTGTTCATGTCTAGATTTCATGATGGATGTATTTTGATGAAATATTATGTCTCTCCATAAATGGGTGACAAAAACGATTGTCATTAGGCATGTCATAAGTCACATGGAGACATGAATAACTAATTGTAGGATTTGCCCCTTCCTTAATTGGAAGCATAATATCCACTTTGGGGCGCCCCACCTCATTGGTGCATGACAGGAATGTTTGGCCATACTGTTTGAGTCTTGACTAATAAATTGGATTAATAAACTTGAGACTAATCCAATGGCTAGATATTAGTTTAGGCAAACGGATCTATAATGCATAGGAATCCTCGTTGCTTGTTTAGGAGTTGTTGCCAGATGACTTAAGTCTAATGACATTGGTAGTAGTGATGTGTTGCTAGATACCTCTCACTACTTATGATGTTATATCATCATTGCCATCGTCATTTGGATCTTACGGGGTCACACGCAATAGACACTTGACGCTGCATTAATCGAAAGCCTTGGGATTAAGTTATTAGATAACTTGGAACTATTTAGAAGATTTCATCAGCGCCAATGGGCCTGATGAGTTGGAAGAGAGTTATTGGAGCCAAACTTCATTTTTGGCAGGTTAACCCGAAATTGACCTAGATTGGTCATATTTGGATTGAGGTTGCATTGGATTAGATCCATTAGCTTAATCAGACCATGTAATAAAGTTTGGGCTAGCTCATTACCCAATGAGGCCCAATAACAAGTTATCATGAAGAGAGATTTGGCTAAAAGGGTATAATGGGGAGAAAATAATCCCCATTGGCGCATGAAGGGTATAATGGGGTGTAATGGGCGCCTAGTGCTTCATTAGGAAGCTTTTAGCGCCTCCCCCCTCATCCTTTGATGGAATGTTTGCTTCCTTGGTAAGTCTTGGGGCTGATATGGCTTGGATAACTTCTATGGAATGTCTTGAGTGCATATGGTAGAGGGCTAAGGGTTTAAGGAAATTCCTTGGAATATTTCCTTGCTCCAAACGCTAGCCGCTCACTCCCCCTTAACCCTAGCCGAATCCTCTCATATGAGTTGCTCCCTCATGCTCTCTTGCCACCGCCTCTTGCATCTATAAAATAGATGCATGCTTGAGCCTTAATGATATACAACAATTAAGAGGCATGAGCAATGTTTAAGTGGTGAGAGCAAGGCTTGGCGCAACACCTCTTCCTTCTTTAAGCCACAAGCATCCCTTCTTCTTCATCTCTCCTTGGCGGAAGAAGAAGGATTGCTTCATGTCTTCTACCTCTTCCTATGGGCCGAAACTCACCCTCTCCTTCATCTCTTGGAGTAAGGAGGACTTCGAGTTGGCGGCATCATCATCTTCTCCTCTCTACTTGGCGCAAGCGTAGAAGAGGGTGTTTGAAGGCTTGATTAACTTCCCGAGGCTAGCACCAAGCGTGGAAGGGAGCAATGTTAAGAAGGTCGACGTGTGGATACTTGTAGAGGATGAGCACTTGACCGTCTTCAACATGGCTTCATCAACTAAACGAGCATGAGAGGTATCATCTCTAACACATCCTTGTGTTCTCTCTCTCGCATGGATCCTTGGGAAAGAAATATGTTTCGGGTGTAATGCTTCTTTCGCTGCATCCAAGGACTTCAAAATTTTAAATTACAACCAGTATTCATCCATGTGCGTTTCACCTAGATGGAGTTTTCATTCAAAGTTCTCTTATCAATTTTATGGCTGATTTTGAATTAAGTTTCTAGTTGATTTAAGATCAAAGGCGCATGTAATTTTGTCAAATAGGACGGACATTGTGTCTTTGGACTAGCCGGGTCTCTTGATCTGACAAAATTGCCAGCTGATAGGATCTTGAAATCATCATGAAACTTGATCTTGATTTTGGCATAAAATCGGTTAAGAGAGTGTTTGGATGAAGTTGGTGCATAAGGGACTAAAATTTGATAATGCTCGGTTTTTTAAATTTTATATATGCGCCACTTGCCACTTGTTTGGTTTGATATGGTCATAGTGAGTGCCCTCCTTTGTTGTGATGTGGAAGGATGTTTCCATTTGTGATGAATGCTTGTAAAACTTTTGCCACCTCCGTGTGGATCTCCCTCCTATCTTGATGTAATTTTTCCATGCTTTCTTTCATTTAATTTTTAGAATAGATGTAGAATTGTTTTCATAAGATAGGTTAAGGTTCATCAAGACAACAAGGTGTCTTCTTCAACGGATTTTTGAGTGGCGCCAACTTTGGAAGCTTGGTGATGGACTTGCAGTTGGAGGAAGGATACTTGCGTTCAGCTTCTGGCATGGGCTGATTTGCTTGAGGGACTCGCAACCCTAGGATGCATGATAACATATCACATGGCTCGTGATAAGTTATGTGTATGAAAAGGGCTATGACCATATCGACCATACTAGCAAGCCTGTAATGGTTTATTATTCTGTCCATAGCATGCTTGTGATGTGTTTTCCTTTTGTTGCCACCATAGAAAAATTTGCATGCTAGAAAAGAATAAAACAAATAGAAATAAACTCTCCATGTAATATCAAGTCAATAGCCTTCTGATGTGTAGCCCGCGTCAAACCAGCGATCGATGGACTGTGAACTGTTTCTCACCCTCGTGAGACACACCCATCTATCTTTGCAAGGCGCGTGGTGACAATATGCATCTTAGTCTGGAACGAGTGTAGACGTGCCCTCGCGAGTTACAGGTTGGCCCTGGGCATAACAATCAGGTCAAACTTGACAAGTTTTCGTATGTCACTGACATGATGAAACACTAGAGGCAGCTGTTGAGAGGATAGGATTCTGTGTTGTATCCAGCCTGTTGGAAAACCCCAGGGATATTTTAAAATTTTTCAGAATCATTACAACACATATACATTGCACAGCGAAAGAATATCCCCGAAATAGGCCAATCCCAAAAACCCAGTGAAGATCGTCAAGCGAGGGAGTTGACACGAAGAGATAGAAAATACCTTAGGAGCAAGATGAGAAGCCGATGTTGAGGTAGGCGCCCAAGCATGCACCCTCTGCAGTCTCACACACATGGATGCCTCGAGCTCTCTTCTTCCACGCCCGGTGCTAGCCTCGAGAAGAAGATCCACGCCTTAGGAGAGTCCTCCAATCACCTTGCGCCACCAGCAAGGAGGGATGCGGTAAGGAGAATGAAGAGGAGAAGAAACCGCAAGCCTTCTTGTTCCTTTACGCCAAGGAAAGGAAGGAGGAGAAAGAAGAAGCTTTCTTGCGCCCTTTTGATGGAAGAGGAAAATCTCGAAGACTCTAAGCCGTCGCCCCTCAAGATCACCACGTCTCCAAGAGAATCAGCACACCAAGAGGGGGCGGCAAGGTGGTTCTTATATAGCATTAAGAGGCAGTTAGAGGAGATGGCAAGTGTGGACGATTAGGGCTTAATTTTGGGAGATTATCCAATCAAATTATTTGATCAAATCCCTTGTACCATATGTGCATAAGCCTTGCCTAAGCAAGCTCATGCCATATGCGCCTACATCAACCCATATGAGGCAATAGATTCATGCATGCGCAATGACAAGGTCAAGCCATCATGAATCCTTGCCTAAATTGGCTTGGGCGAAAATCCTACTTGAATTAGGATTCTAATTAAGTAAATAATCAGTCCCACTTGGTTAAATCATATCTCAATTAATATCTTATATGATTAGATCAGATTCTAAAACAAATCAATCACAAGAAGATACCTAATTAAGAAGCATGCTCCACACGTAATCCAATTAGGAGTCTTCATGCGCTAATTTGATAATGTTCTCCCCATTATACCCTTTAAGCCTCTTAGCTCTTCATTACAACTTATTAGCAAGCCCAACTAAGCAATGGGCCTAGCCCAAAGTCTATTATGCATGTTAACCAAGCTATTGGAACCAATCCAAATTAACCCAAGTGCAAATGATCCTAACAATGGTTAATTTGGTCAATATGCCAAAAATGAAAGTTGGCTCCAATAAGTTTCTTCCATCTCATCGGGCCCATTGGCGCTGATGAAATCTCCCAAATAGATCCGAGTCATCCAATAACTCGATCTAAAGGCTACCCGATCAAAATGAAAACTCGAGCATCAAGATGTGCGACCTTGTAGGTTCCTTTGACGTTGGCAGTGCTGACCTAAGGTCACCACAAGCAGTGAGTGGCACCTAGCAGTGCATCGCTGCTACCAAATCATCAGAATGGATATCGACATCGACATCCCCATCATCACAACTAGATATAGATGCATTACAGTCTCTTTGCCGAATTGATATCCGATTAGACAAGTGTGTCACCACTTGTTTTCACCCAATCACATGACTATCACTAAATCAGGTTCTCACCTGGGTATGGCTATACATTTTTAGTCATAGAACCATAGAGGAGCTCCATGGATATCAAGCTTCCCTTAGGAAGGGGCAAATCCTTTGTCTGTACATTGACCTTCTCATATGGGTCGTGACATGCTCAATGATAACCGTTATTACTTCCCAACTACGGTGAGGTGTTAGGTTGTATCAAAGCATGTCCTTAACCATATAGAATGACAAATGACCTCAAGTCAAGGGATCAATGCATCTCCTATCACTTGTGAGGATAACTCATGACACCAAATCATTGCCTCATAGCGGGTCAGTCCAGTATATCCACCACTGATATACCCATATGTTTGCGTTAGCACCTCGTGCCTAACCAGCCCATATACCAATCTCACAAGTACCAGAGCTGTCCCATATCCACTCAGGTACATCGACTGGGGACAACTATTTGAGCACAGATCCAATATATCTCTAGGGACATTACCATGTCAGTACACAATCACAGATGTAGACAAACATGGATAATGACAATGCCAGAATGATATATAAATATCAAAGTCAAGTAGTACAATAATGGACCAATACTAGGTCCTAGGGCATATACACCTAGAGGTTGAGGAATCTCAACCCCAAATCTTTAGCGTGACCATCATGCTTCTGCTGTGCCAAAGCCTTGGTCAATGGGTCTGCCAGATTGTTCTCTGTGTCAACTCTGCTAATCTTGACATCACCTCTGTCAATGATTTCTCTGATCAGCTGAAATCTCCTGAGTATGTGTTTGGATCTTTGATGAGACCATGATTCCTTAGCTTGTGCAATTTATCCATTGTTGTCACAGTAGAGCTCAATGGGATCCATTGCCCTTGGAACCACCTGAAGTTCAAAAATGAACTTCCTGATTCAAACGGCTTCTTTGGCTACCTCAGAAGCGGCCACATACTCAGCCTCGGTTGTAGAATCAGCTATGGTGGATTGCTTGAAGCTCTTCCAGCATACAGCGCCTCCATTCATCTTGGACACATAGCCAGCCTACGAGATGCTTGTCGTCAAGGTTAGACTGGAATGATGCATCACTGTTGCCCTGCATACTGAGGTCTTCCTGTCCCCCATAGACTATGAACAGATCCTTAGTTCTTCTCAAACCGAAGATTCCAACTTCGAGATGCTTGCTTTAATCCATAAATGGATTTCTTTAGCCTGCAGACCTTACTGGCATTTGCAGGATGGATGAGGCCATCAGGTTGTGTCATGATATGCAGCTATAGCAAGCCGAATCCGAATGGATTTGATCATAGCAACCGACGAGACGGTTTCATCATAGTCTACCCCATGGACTTGTTTGAATCCCTTAGCCACCAGTCTACCTTTATAGGTAACTATGTTGTCATCCATGTCTATCTTCCTCTTGAAGACCCATTTACATCCTATGGGTTTTACCCCATCAGGCAGCTCAACCAAATCCCATACTTGGTTAGCTAACATGGAATCCATCTTGGATCGCATGGTCTCAAGACATTTCTTGGAGTCTGGTCCACTAACTGCCTCATCATAAGTCCTGGATTCATCCTCAATGATGAAGATCCCATCGTGTTGAGTCGGCAGCGACCCATACCTCTCAGGCGCACAACGAATCCTCCCAGACCTATGTGAGGCCTGTGTCTAAGCCTCAGGTTGACCAGCAACCAGTGCAGGTGGCTCAGGTTCCATCTCTGTGTCTTGTGGTTGCACTTGGAGCTCATCCAAGTCAAACTTCCTGATGTGATCCGAAAGGACACACTTTTAAATACAAGCAGGTAGACTCATTTCAGGTATCGCGGCCAAAGGTATTGGCGTACAGGGCTATTGTCACTCCTTGGCACGGCTCCAAAAACTTGTTGTCCCTAACTTGCAGTGTCCGCAAGTGCACGGATACTCGAAGTAATAAAGTAAATATCGATCCCCAGAGAGACCTATGTCGTCAAGTACTGAATAATTGATTTCTTCCTATCTAGGCAATCAAAAAAGAGAAAGGCAAGCATAGAGCGAAAACACGCGGGAGAATAATGTCAGAGAGAAATTGGGAGTAGGGTTTCATTCTCTTGGATTTCTACGACTAGATATATAAAGATGTTCATCAATTGAATTCTAACATGATAAAGATTCAATTTACTTCAAAAAGGGATTATCTCACTTCCGTGTAGATAACCATGCAGAGATAAATCTTCACTTTCGCGCAAGATTCATCCCAAGCTGAAGATAAGTAAATCATCAATCAAAGAACTCAAAGATCACTTTCATGCATTCAAGTTATAAGTTGATTGCCTCGAGTGGAATCTCGAGGATCACTTTCGTGCATCCGAGACTCAACACACGTTTTACCTATGCTTCTCCAACGTTCCAATCCTCACTTTCATGCAAGATCTCTACGTTTGAAACAATAGCTCAATCCTAAGTTCATTAATATCATCATGGCAATTTAACTTACCAAAATAAAGAAATAAGAACTTAACCTAGTTTCCTATGGTGAGTTCCTATTAATCAATTTTAGGGTTCCAAGTTCTCAAGCAAATCACCTTTCGGTCCTTATTGCGAAAACTCTAAATCATGATGACAAAAAGCAAACTAAGGAGAATCTTAGAGCAATAATCGCATAGGTAAAATTATCAAAGTATAATAATCATGATGAAAGTAAAAGATTATTTAGTCATTAAGAAAATCAAAGGGAATTACTCCCCCATGTCCCAAAATAAGTTTAAGCTAGCATGGTGAAGGAATTACAAAATACCATGATTTTAGAAGATAAAAAATCAACAAGAAAGGAGTTTTAGGAAAATACAGCACGGCTGTGAAATATTTCACAGCCATAATTTGCAATGAAAGTGGTGAACAGTGGCGGCGCATCTTCTTCCTTTGATTTCTCCTCAAATTAATCTCCTTTCGTTCTGAAACATCTGGCACGTTGTCTCCTTCTCCAGGCGAAGCTTCAATATGAAAATCACGGCCGGAGGTGCTTTGGATTGGTCGCGGCGATGGAAACCTAAGCGGCGGCGTGTACCGTGATTTCTCCCTCGATGGTGGATTCAATTTGGGGCTTTTGGTGTCTACTTGATCCTCTCGTCGTAAGCTCCCCTTTTTCTTGTTACGACGTCCAATTTAGAGTTCTAGATCGCCCGCAATAATCTTCGCAAAAATTGGGCGTCGAAATTGACCTGGGAGTCGCATTCAAAAATAGAAATACAGCAGTGTAATAGTTCACGGCACTGCCGTAAAATTGCTCGAGTGTGTTGGGAAACTCCGGGGATATTTTATAATTTTTCAGAGTGATAAGCATACATACATTCATTGCACAGCGGAAGAATGTCCCCAAAACAGGCCGGTCCCAAAAACCCAGTGAAGATCGCAAGCAAGAGAGTCGACACGATGAGTTAGGAAATACCTTAGAGTAATTTGGAGTGATACCGATGTAGGCGCCCAAGTGTACGCCCTCTGCAGTCTCACACACACGGATCTCTTGAGTTATCTTCTTCCATGCCCGGTGCTAGCCTCAGGAAGAAGATCCAAGACTTAGGAAGATGCTCTACTTCACTTGCGCCACCAAGGGAGAGGATGCGCCAAGAGAAGAAGGAAGATTGCCAAACCGCCAAGCACTAAAGCTCCTTGTGCCAAGAGGAAAGGAGGAAGAGGCTTGCGGTTGTGGAGGAAGATACGCCTTTGCTCCTAGCACTCGCCCCTCCTCTTGTGTTCACGCCTTCAAGGATTGATCACACATACGTGAGGGCTCCACTAGGTGCTCTTTTATAGGGCAAGAGGCGGTTTTATGAAAGGCTAGGATCAAGACAAGTGAGCGGCTAGGATGAGAAGGTTGAGATAAGGAAAGTCTCCAAGACATTTCCATAATTCTCATTCAACCATTCCCTTTTTGTGCCCATGTCCTTCTTTATGCGCCAAGGCC
>JANTFE010009708.1:2090-21887 GCA_027562315.1 Costus pulverulentus
TCATATATCATACATGCGATTCTTGAAACCCTAGTTTCCGCTATGCCAAAATTCTAGATGCGCATAATAGGGTTTATTTCGCCCCCCTCAAGAAAGGGTTCCTACAAGAGCAACATTCTATTATGGGAGAAATATAGGCATGTATGGAAGCGTGATGAAAAAAATAAATAAAAATAATTATAATAAATTGCAAGCTTTGGGAGGCATGGGGGAGAATTAGTGGCTTGGCCTCTCGATTAAAATAGCCTATGGTGGGGCTATATGAGGGGGGAATTCACAAGACAAAAATGGAGATTTTGGATGGCTACCACTCACAAAAGGAATTTTTATTTTGTATTCACCTATTTGACCATTGGACTTTTTGACTTTCGGCTGAAGCTCACGAAGAAAAGAGATTTTTTTAGAGGAGATTTCTTGATGGCTGCCACTCACACGAGGAATTTTTATTTTCTATTCATCTGAGGCTCTCTCTCTCTCTCTCTCTCTTGACTACCATTCAAGCAAAAAAAGGCTTCCCACGCAAGAAGATAGGAGTTCAGAAAAGTAGAGAAGATTAAGGACTTTCTAGAATCTAAGGACTTCGTAGAAGATCAGAGAAGCAGAAAAGATTAAGGATTTCTAGAACCTAGGGACTTTCTATAATATCAGAGAAGGAGAAAGTCTTCATTTGCCGTTAAGTCCATCACCAAAGAATTCGTCCTCCTCTGGTGGAGGCATTGACGATTTCTCCCTCGACATCGATGCATCGCTCCTCTGAAACATTTGATCCAAAACATCGATGCATCGTTCCTCTGAAACATTGATTTGTCCCACTACGTTTTGCACTCTACCACGTCTGGCTCAGTCATGAGCTCCGACAAGATAAAAGTGACGCTGACATTTTCGGATGACATCCCCTTCATGCAAATCACTAGCATCATTCTTCTTTTGTGAATCTATTTTCCGGTGCCTCCAAATGCAGCGCCCGTGATGGCTCCTTGTCCAACATCATCGCTGCCATTGACTATGACACCTATAGTGACGCCAACCACAGCACTACTCACAGAACCACCAACGTTAAATCTCTGCTTGTCGATCCAAGAAATCTCTTCTTCCCCATCACCAGAGCTGTTCCCAGATAGCCCCATTTCTTAAAAAAAATGAAACAAATCTTCTCATCGTATCCAATATCTAGTGGTTTGATCAAGCTGAAACTTCGGACGCACCTTCTCCTCGAGCATGTGAACCGATGAGCGAAACGATCTGGCCATCCGACGGCTAGATCACCTGAATCGAAAGATTCTTTCCGACGACCCCTGCTTTCTTTCCCTACAGACGCTGCTAGGTTTTTCGCAAAGGACTCGCCATCCAGCTGTCTGATCAAGCTGATACTCAGGCTACGCCTTCTCTTCTGATATGCAAACCTATGCTTACGAGGATCTATCCATCTGACACATGGATCGCCTGAATCGAGTGCTTTTTCGATGACCTTATTTTCTTCTCTGTTCGAACGAAGATCACTCATACGAAGTTCGGTTCGGCATCGACTCACTACTGGCTGGCGGCCATAGGTCTGGTGAGATGAAGGTGGTCCTTGGTTGGAGCCACCGAATGCTAGTTGATGGACGGTGGGCTGTGATGACTGAAGAATGAACTCGGTTCGTTTTTTGTCTCAAGCTGCACGAAGAAAACAAACTATGATTCAATGATCCGGATTTATCAAAAGAATAATCCGATGGCTAAGATTAAATCACAAATCAACATCTCAGATTTATTTGAGCAAACTTCATCACGGTGTGATTATCAAGGATCTGACGATCCGGATCAAATCCGGAAGCAATCGCTCGAAATTATCAAAATATCGAATCTAACAACTCAAATTTAATCAAATGAGCTACGGGCCAGATTTTCCAACTCGGATCTAACGGCTAAATCTTTGAACTCTAATTTAACGGCCTTGATTTTCTTATCTCGATCAGACGCCCCAGATCTTCTGGATTTGATCTAATGACTTGAATTTGATCAAACAAACAACGATCCAGATCCTCTAATTTCAATCCAGTCTAACGACTCAGATTTGTCAAGAATCAACGGTCAATATTTCATTTCACAAAAATTGAGGGTTAGGATTTGACCCAAACCCAAATGATCCATACTTAATGCAATATAATCAATGGCTGAAATTAATTCACTCAAATCCATATCAATCAGATGGCGCCTAATGCGATCCGGATATTCATCTTTATAAATTTGGATCTGATTGTTCCAAATCTGCCCTAGGATTTTTTTATTAGAACTCTGGATCAAAGCAGATCTGGGAATCAAACATTCAATGGCTAAGATTCATTTGCACAGATCTCAGCTAATCAGATGATTTATGAAATTATCAAAATATTGATCCTTACAAATTTGGACCAGATCTTTCCAGATCCGCCTTCAGATTCTTGATCCAAGATTTGGATCAAAACATATATGCGAATCAAACTTTCAATAACTAAAATTAATTGTCCGAAACTCAGCTAATCGGATGACTCTTACTAAATTGAGTCAGATCTTTTTGAATTTGATCTCAGATTTCAATCAAAAACCTAGATCTACACAAATTTACAGATCAGCAATCAAATTTTCAATGTTTAGTCCCACAACCCGTTCACCCAATTTTAAATGCTTGGCCCATCGGCCCATTTATGCAAATTTCGAACACTTGGTCCATCAGCTCATTCGTCCAAGTTTTGAACGTTTGGTCCCATGACCCATTCACCCAATTTTAAATGCTTGACCCATCGGCCCATTTATACAAATTTCAAACGCTTGGCCCATTAGCTCATTTGCCTAAATTTTGAACGATTGGTACCACGACCCATTCATTCAAATCCTGAATGTTTGGCTCAATGGCTTATTCACCCAAGTTTGAATGTTTGGCCCCACGGCCTATTCACCTGTTGTTTCCGCAAGTGCACAGATACTCGAAGTAATAAAAAGATATCGAACCACAGAGACCTCGTTTGTTAAGTACCGAATAATTAATTTTTCACTAGCTAAGCATTCACCTGTTGTTTCTGTGTATTTTTGGGCATAAATTACGGCCTATAAAAATAATTACAGTAGTGCCGTAATTTCTTCTATGTAAAATCTCTTGGAAATTATGGCCTCTAAAAATTGTCACGTCAGTAAATTAATCTGGGCAGAAAATTACACTCGTAAAAAAAATTATGGTAGGGGTGTAATTTTATGACTATCTCCGATTTGCATGAAAATTAATGGGCAGCTTCGTCTCGACGTCTGGAATTCATTCGTGCACTCAGATCTTTCAAAATCCATCAAAATTATGTCATATTTACCTAAAAATGAAAAAAAATGAGAAATGGTGTAGATTCCGTAATATTTGATAAATAAGCAAAAGAGCATGAATATGACACAAAAAAACCAATCAAATGACACAAAATATACTTTGAATTTTCGTGTCATCAATTATCATGATAAAAACATCCTGACGAATTAAAGATCATCTAGCCATTATGAAATTAAGGGGATTATACCCCATGTCCCAAAAACTGTTTAAGCTAGCATGGTAGAAGAATTACAAAAAGCCATAGCTTAGAATGATAAAAAATCAAAGAGAAAGAGGAAATTTTACTAAACACAGGGCTGTAATGAAAATTACAGCCCGTGATTTGCTCCAGAACTTGAGATGAATAGTGCGGCGTCCCTCCTTTCATTGATTTTTCCACTGATCGATCACCTTTCGCTCTGAAACTTTTGGGGTATGTTCTCTTCTTCCAGGCGTAGCTTTTCCTCAAATTTCACGGCCGGTGGTGCTCTGTACACTTCGTGGCGGCGAACCCTAGGGCGGCGGTGGTAAACTCGATTTCCCCCTGAATCGTCAACCACAATTAGGGCTTTCTGTTCGATGATGTTCCCCTCCTTCTCCTGAGTATTCCCCCTTTTACAGTTCTTGAATTGGTGGTCTAAATCATCAGCAATCATCCGCGCAAAAATCAGGCTACAGTAATACCGGGAAAATCGGCTGTTTGGATCATAATCACGACCGTAATTTCCATTACTGCAATGCTATAATATCTTCTGTGAAGAAACTAAAAAGAAATACGGGATGTAATGTAAACTACGGCAATGCCGTATAAGTGCAAATCTTTCTGGAAAGAAATCTCCCAAAATTACGGCCCATAATATTAATTACAGCAGTGTCGTATTCTTCTCTAGACAGATTTTGACCGAAATTACGGCAGGTCAAATAGAGTACGGTAGTGCCGTGGTTTATTCTGTAGGTTTAGTAAAACCACGGTACCGTAATATTCATTACCGCCCGGCCGTAATTTCGTCTGAAGCACTGATTTGTAAGAAATTTGACATGTAATCATCACTTGATGATGGGAATTTGTCTATGCACTTGAATTGCTCAAAAGCACCTTAAAATGACGCCTTTTTACCTGAAAATGATCAAAAACTAAAAAAGGTGTAGATTCTGTAATATTTGATAAATAATGCATAAAAATAAGCAAAGGAGCATGAATATGACATAAAAAGACGTATCACGACCCGTTTATCCAAACTTTGAACGCTTGGTTCATCGGCTCGTTTATCCAAATTCTGAATGATTGGTTCCACAACCCATTCATCCAAATTTTAAACGTTTGGTCCTATGACTCATTCATCCAAACTTTGAACACTGGGCTCATTGGCTCGTTCATCCATATTCCGAATGATTGGTCTCATGACCCATTCACCCAAATTTTGAACATTTGGTCCCATCACCCGTTCATCCAAACTTTGAATGCTTGGCCCATTGGCTCGTTCACCCAAATCCGAACGTTTGGCAGTGCAGCTCGTTCACCCAACTCATGCACTCAGCTCATCCAATTAATTCAAACATAGTCATAGGCAATGAATACTTGGCACGTGTTGTCGATGACAGTTTTGGGAGGTGCGTATGTCAATACTTCGTATCAAGGCGTAGTTCCTCAACGTTGTTACAACATAGCTCAAATTTTTCTCCATGGCTTATGTCAAATGGTGTACTCTTGTAATCAAATTGAAACCTATCTCATGACATGAAGTTATAAATTATATTCTTTCAACCATTTTGTTTTCACTTGGTTATATTTATAGATCTCTTAATCAAACGTGCCCTAAGCTACATAGGGGCATAATAGTGAATGCTTGCATTTATTGCAAGCTAAACCTACTAAATTAAGAAACCTTATAATTTATATGGTGAATTTGAAACAGTCGCACTACTTTTGTGATGTTTCAATATCTTTCAAATTTAACCAAAAATGACCCCACAAATTCTGGCACGCCCGGTGGGACAAGGTTCTCCTTACATCTTTGAGATCTATACACATTAACTTTTTTGCCAGTATTTTGAGCTTGTCAAGGTAGCTCTTATGTTGGCAATGGAGACCTTATGGTTGAACGAATATCCTACAGTATGTCACTCTATAACAACTAGCAAATTGCCAGGTGAGTAGGAGTAATGACTTGCCTGAAAAAAATCATTACCTAGCTCATCACAAATGGCTGACGGTAAAGGCACATCAAGCTCGTTGATGGCTGTTAGTTTGCCAAAAAATTAAAATTTTGAGTGTTGCTCACTTATGACATCGCGCACTTTGAAAAATCTGTCTTTGCGCACTTCTGATCTTTTAGTAGAGAAAATCATTATTCAGGGTTTTGACAAGAATAGTCAAAGGGCATTGGGTTCTAGATACCTACCATTACAATTGGAGGACATAGAAACTAAGGTGAAGTTTCATGTGATTAATGTTGACGCAACATACAAAGCTTTACTAGGGAGTCCTTGGTTACATATAAACCATATAATTCCATCCACCTTGCATCAATATTTGAAATATCTAAAAGATGGAAACGAGAAGTGTATTGATGGGGACATCAAGCCGTTTGCAGTTCATGAAGTCAGATATGATGATGCACTGTATTACATAGAGTCAATGCCCAAGTGCTCAAATCTACCTCTACAAATCTCCATTTTTTCAAAGCTAAAGAAGGTGACATTGTCTGTGTGCCCACATTTTGGAAGTGACTCAGAGACTGAAGCAGGTGACCATCCAACCTCTACATGTGATGTCATTGAGGTTCACAAGATGATTGGCTCATAATTAACTTTCATCCCAAACCAAAAAGCCTCAAGAGCCGAGTTAGACATTTTAAAAGTTCCCCGAGGACATTTCAAAGGGTTCATTCCTTGTAAGGCATTTGAGGTATAGGAAGTAAAAATCTTTATTGTGCCAACAAAAAGAGAATACACTAAGGGGAAGTTGATCGTACAAAAAGCGATACATTTCTATCAGTCCGAAGAAAGCCATGAAGAAAAGATAATGATTTTTCAGAGCCAACAAAATATATTGAAGTTCGCCAATTCAGTTATTTTCCCTCTAAGTTAGTGCAACTTGTTAAAAAATATGGGTGCTTAATTCCTCGATCAAAAATTGAATTGCGCCAGTTTAAAAAGCTATGGAACCCTCCCTCGAGACATATAACATTACCAAGTGGGAAGATTTCTAACACTCGAGGTTTGGGGTACCAAGAACCTGAAGAACGGTGTGATGAAATGATGAGCTAGTATTCTTTAAATAGTTGTAACATGGTGTCAACTTGCAAAGCAAAGGCAGACGAGCAAGAAGCAGAGAAGCCCAAAAATGCATCTAAAGGTTTGGAAGATGGGGGGCAAACTACTTGTGATGAATTTATTGAAATCAATCATGGGACAGATGATGATAGAAGGCCCACTTATATAAGTGCCTCACTCTCTAAAAATGAAAGGGGTCCATTAATAATGCTACTCCAAGAATTCAACGACTATTTTGCAAGGTCATAGAAGGAAATGCCTAGTTTAGATCCAAAAGTCACAACACATAAATTAGCAATTAATTCTGATAATACGACAATAAAACAAGCTCCTAGAGGAATGAGGATAGAATTAGAAGAACAAATCATCATTGAAATTAAAAAGCAAATCAAAGCAGGCTTCATCAGGGAAGAGAACTATGCAGGATTGGATAGCAAGCATCATTCCTTTGAAAAAGAAGAATGGACAGATCCGTATCTGTGTAGACTTTAGTGATCTAAATAATGCATATCCAAAAGATTACTTTCCAGTCCCTGTCACTGAGGTGATGATTGATTCAGTGTCAAATGATGAAATATTCTCATTCATGGATGGTTTCTCTGGATACAACCAAATCAAGATGACACCAGAAGATGAAAAACATACAGCATTATGTACACCAATAGGCATATATTGTTATACTGTTACGATATTCAGACTTAAGAATGCAGGAGCAACATATCAAAGGGAAATGACAAAAATATTTGATGACTTAATTCATAAAGTTGTCGAATATTATGTCGATGATCTGGTGGTCAAATTGCAGTCTAAAGATGCGCATTGGAAAAACTTATACACCACAAAAAGCGATAAAGGGACAAGCATTGGCGGATTTCATTGCAGCTTATCCTATTCCTGACAATTCACCTTTAGCGTATGATCTTCCTGATAAAGAGGTATTGAACGCAAATGTTGTTGAAAAATATTGGGAGCTTTATTTTAATGGAGTATCTTCCATTCAACCTACTATTAGCCCTTATTTGCCAAAAGTAAAATCAGGAATTGATCTGGTATTTGGTACTCGTGAAAACAAAATACTGCATTATTCTCTAGCACTTACTGAACCATGTACCTACAATGAAGCTGAGTATGAAGCTCTTATCGCTGATTTGGAACTTTCAATCAAAATGGGCATTGACAAACTACATGTGTATGGAGACTCACAACTCATTATCAAACAAGTAAATGACGAATATAAAAATCAAAAAAGCAGAATTGTGTAAATATTACACCAAGGCTAGAGAACTTATTGAGAAAATACGAGATGTAACCTTGACTCGCATAAGTAGAGCTGCCAATGGAAGAGTAGACGCATTAGCAAAACTTGCAAAGGAAATGGCTGACCCTTCTAGTGAGCAAATTGATGTCACTATCAAAAATAGGAAACTGATTATGTGAACATCTACAACTACTGAGGATAATAATGCACATGCGGATGATACATCAAATATCATGGTAGTGACATTAGAACAAGGAAATGACTGGAGAGAACCTTTTATAAATTATTTTAAAGGGGGAATTCTACCAGAGGATAAAGCTCAAAGAATGCAGCTGAAGAAGAGAGCCTTACAATATGTATACGTGAACAATACTTTATATTGCCGCTCATACGAACAACTATGGCTTTGATGTGCTGCTGGAGACGAAGTTATACATGTGCTACATGAAATTCATTCAGGCCTTTGTGGAGCCCATAAATCTGGACCAAAAATGTATCTTAAAATTAAAAGATTGGGATACTATTGGTCTAGTATGGTACAAGATTGTATTAAATACCCGAAAGCTTGTCATTTATGCCAAGTGCACGGAGATTTGATCCACAAAACTCCTAATCCCCTCCATCCAACGGTCTCATCTTGGCCGTTTGAAATGTGGAGAACTGATATGACTGGACCAATTGAACCTCCACTTCTCAGTGGCATCGCTTCATCTTGGTAGCAACTGACTATTTTTTAAAATGGGAGGAGGCCATTCCCTTGAAAGAAGTCAATGCAAGTAATGCTCTCAATTTATTTGCCGAGAATATACTTAGTCTATTTAGAACTCCTAGGTGGATAATTTTTGATAACGGACTCGCATTCAAAAACGCTATCATCTACAAGTTTGCAGGTCATCATAAAATTGAATGGCGATATTCTTCGATTTACAATCCAAGAGCAAATGGTTTGGCAGAGGCATTCAACAAGACTTTATTCAAATTATTCAAGAAGAATGTGTCAAAAAATAAAAGGGAATGACATCAGAAACTAGTAGAGGTATTATGGGCTTATTGAACCACATATCAAACGCCAACTCAATCCATGCCTTATTCCTTGGTCTTTGGTGTCGAGGTGGTACTTCCTCTTGAGGTAGAAATATGTTAATTAAGAATTGTTGTTCAGCATAATATGATAATTGAAGAGAATATACAATTGCTTCTTGACGAGTTAGACACTCTAGATGAGCAACGACTAATTGCGCAATAGAACTTGGAGACATATCAAGTATGAATGACAAGGGCATATCACAAGTTGGCAAGGGAATGCACGTTTAACAAAGGAGACCTCATCTTGGTGTTACGACAATCCATCTGTTGGGGAATACCAGGTGTAATTTTAAAATTTGCAGTCCCAGGACGCAGCGGAAGAAGCATTACACCCGAAACATATTCTTTTCCCAAGGATCTATGCGAGAGAGAGAACACAAGGATGTGTTAGAGATGATACCTCTCTTGCTCGTTTAGTTGATGAAGCCATGTTGAAGATGCTCAAGTATCCACACATCGACCTTCTCAACGTTGCTCCCTTCCACGCTTGGTGCTAGCCTTGGGAAGAGAATCAAGCCTTCAAACACCTTCTTGTTTGCTTGCACCACCTTCAAAGGAAGTTGCGCCAAGTAGAGAGGAGAAGATGATGATGCCGCCAACTCCAAGTCCTCCTTACTCCAAGAGATGAAGGAGAGGATGAGTTTCAGCCTTTGGGAAGAGGAAGAAGATGCCAAGCTATCCTTCTTCTTGCGCGAAGGGGAGAAGAAGAAGTGATGCTTGCAGCTTTAAGGAGGAAGAGGTGTTGTGCCTTTCTCTTCTTGTGTGTCTCTAGGTTATACCAATTTTCATCATCAATAAAGGCTCACGCATGCATCTATTTTTTAGATGCAAGAGGTGGTGATTACAAGAGGGGGTGGGCGCAACTCATCAAGAATAATTCAGCTATGGGTAAGGGTTTGGGTCAATTAGGGTTTGAGGTAAGGAAAGTCTCCAAGACTTTACCATAAGCCTCATCCCTCTTCCATATGTGCCTAGGACTTTCTATAAAAGTCCATTGAGCCATATTATCCCCAAACCTTACCAAGAGTGCAAGCATTCCATCAAAGGATCAAGGGGGAGGCGCATAATGCTTCCTAATGAAGCAAATTGTGCCACCCAAACCCCATTATGCCCTTAGGCACCAATGGGGTTGGGTTTCTCCCCATTATACCCTTTTAGCCTATTCTCTCTTCATGACTACTTGTTATTGGGCCTCATTGGGTAATGAGCTAGCCCAGACTTCATTTTATGGGCTGATTAAGCCATTGGATCCAATGCAATGCAACCCTAATCCAAATGTGACCAATCTAGGTCAATTTTGGGACAACCTGCCAAAAAAGAAGTTTGGCTCCAATAACTCTCTTCCAACTCATCAAGCCCATTGGCGCTGATGAAATCTTCCAAATAGATCTAAGTTATCTAATAACTTGATCCTAAGGCTTCTGATTAATGCAACGTCAAGAGTCTATTGTATGTGACCCCGTAGGATCCAAATGACGATGGCAATGATGATAGAACATCATAAGTAGTGAGAGGTATCTAGCAACACAGAACTACTACCCATGTCATTGGACTTAAGTCATATGGCAACAACTCCTAAACAAGCAATGAGGACTCCCATGCATTATAGATCCCTTTGCCTAAACTGATATGCTGTCATTGGATTAGTCTCAAGTTTATTAATCCAAACTATTGGTCATGACTCAAATAGTATGGCCATACATCCATGTCATGCACCAATGAGGTGGGGCGCCCCAAGTGGATATCATGCTTCCAATTAAGGAAGTGGCAAATCCTACTATTCGTCAGCTATATTTCCAAATGACTTATGACATGCCCAATGACAGTCGTTTTGATCCCCCATTTACGGATAGATGTAAGACTGTATTAAAGCATATCCATCATCACATATAGACATGAATACCTCAAGTCTATGGATCAATGCAAACCTCATGCATGTGAGATTGACCTATTGATTAGACAAGTCAATCCTTACGGTGGGTCACTCCAGTGCATCCAATACACCTGTATGTCTGCATTACTATGCTCCTCACCTAACCAGCCCATACACCAGTCTCATATTAACCAAAGCTATCCCATATCGGCTAAGGCACCTTGACTGGGGATTACTTATGAGAATGGATCCAACCAAACTCTTGGGATATTATTTATGCAATTCAATACATCAACGCAGGAAAAGCAATATGCATAATAATGGCAATGCCTCAATTGATTATATCAATATTAGTAATTCTATCAAAGTACATTCAAATAATGCCGGACCATGTCCTTACATTGGTCTACAGGGCATAAACACTAACAATCTCCCACTTGCACTAAGAAGAAGGGCAACTGAGTTTATTCAGTCCCATGTCTCTAGTATGACTCATTTAGCTTCCGCTGCGCTAGAGGCTATGTAAGTGGGTCTTCGAGATTGCTATCTGTGTTTATTTCACAAATTTGAATATCATCTTTATCAACGATCTCCAAGATCAGATGATATTGCTATAGTACATACTTGAGTGCTAAGTTCCTTCACTCATGCTACGGCCCTAGTAAGAATCATACTGGACCATCAAGTACCAGGGACTAATCAAGTTCAAATGAAGCTGCTTCCTTGGCTGCCACAGGAAGCTGCAATGTACTCAACCTTAATTGTAGAATTTGCCACTGTGGTTTGCATAAAGCTCTTCTAGCATACAACACCACATCAAGGCAAAACGCAAATCCTAGCTGTGAACGATAGTCATTAGATTGGAATGAAGTATCAGTGTACCCTTGTACACAAAGTTCTTCCTATCTGTCACAGACTAGACCTCTATCCTTCATACTTCCCAAGCATGAAGGATTACTTTCATAGCTATCCAGTGTTGAACACTAGGATTTGATTGAAACTTACTAGCCATGTTCGAAGCATTCGCCACATATGGTCTTGTGCACAAAACATGATCCATCCTATACCCAATGTACTAGGATTATAGACTCATGTTACTACTCTCCAGCTATGTCATAGGGCATAATATCTTTGAGTGAGTCAGACCACATCTTTTTGGAAGGTATTAACTTTTGGAATCACCCAATATGAACCTCTCCAGAATCTCCTGGATGAACATAGATTGACTAAAGGGAAATGACTTTCTTGGATCCCTATAGATCCTCATGCCTAGGATATAGGCCTCATTCCCTAGATCATTCTTCTCGAAATACTTTCCTAGCATTTACTTCACTGCGTGAAGAGCTGGGATGTCATTTCATGTGAGGAGAATATCATCAATCAAGTAGAATAAGAAACACTATGAAGCTCCCACTGATCTTCTTATAAACACAAGCTCTTTTCAAGATGCTTGCATAAGACCATGTATATCTTTATGGCCTACCTATGAAAACCTTTCGGCTATTTCTATATAGACATCCTCTTCAGGCGTCCGTTAGGAAAAGCAGATTTCATAACAACACGCCATAACAGAAAATGCAAATATAACAAGCAGATACCTAATGGACTCAAACCAAGCTATTAGTGAAAAAATTTCATCACTATCCACCCAGTGGACTCACCTGAAATTTCATTCACTAGCTTGCCATTATAGGTAACCTTGTTACCTTCCATGTCTATCTTCCTTGAAGACCCATTTACAGCCTATGGGTGTTACCCCCTTGGCAGCTCAATCAAGTCCCACACTTGATTAGCAGACATAGAGAGCATTATGGTTCTCATGGCGCTCAACCATTTCTTGGAATCTGGTCTACTGACCTCTTCCACTTCCTCATAAGTCTTAGGTTCATCCTTGATGAAAAATTCGTCATGCCCACAACCTGTGAGAGCATTTCAAATCCATCTAAACTTATGTGATTTATGTGTTGCTTGAACCTAGGTTGACTTTCAACCTACATGTGAGATTCCTCTCCATCTGTGTCTAATTGTTTTGGACCTTGTCCCAATCAAATCTACTCCCACTAGCTTCTTTCAAAAGACATATTTCCTCAAGAAAGATAGCAGATTGAGCAACAAATATTTTGTTCTCACTAGGATAGAAATAACACTCTTAGTGCCCCACAAACACACACAATGGAGTGTCAAAATAGTTGCTTGCATGGCCTCTAAAGGAAGTAAATTTGCATGACTATTCAAAGATGGAACCACATCCAATGTGTTCCCTTTCCTTTCTTTGAATTTCACCACACAGTTGTGGTGTTCCAAGTAAGCTGTGAGATAACCCCACACTTCTTAGGACAGACATCAAATTCCCACTAATCACCATGATCCAATCAAAGTGCTTTAATAGATCCTCCAATATGATTCAGTACTTCATTTTTTAACTTGGATTTATCCAAAGTTATGTTGGATATGGCATATCCAAACTTAATGAAGTATACCACCTCGCGATTGTTCCTATGGATCCGTACACAACAATGGAGACATATTGGATCTGTGCTCAAATGATCGTCCCCAGTGCATGTACCAGAGTGGATATGGGACAACTTTGGTACTTGTGAGACTGGTACATGGGCTCGTTAGGCATGAGGTGCTAACACAGACATATGGGTATATCAGTGGAGGATATACTGGACCGACCCGCTGTGAGGCAATGACTTGGTGTCACGAGTTATCCTCACAGATGATAGGAGATGCATTGATCCCTTTACTTGAGGTCATTGGCCATTCCATATGGTTAGGGACATGCTTTGATACAACCTAACACCTCACCGTAGTTGGGGGTAATAACGGTTGTTATTGAGCATGTCACGACCCATAGGAGAAGGTCAATAGACAGACATAGGATTTGCCCTTCCTAAGGGAAGCATGATATCCATGGAGCTCCTCTATGGTTCTATGACTGAAAGTGTATGGCCATACCTAGGTGAGACCTGATTTAGTCAAAACGATGAGATTGGATAAAAACAAGTGGTGACACACTTGTCCAATCACATATCAGTTCGGCAAAGAGACTGTAATGCATCTGTACCTGATTGCGATGATGGGGATGTCGATGTCGATATCCATTCTGATGACTTGGGTAGCAGCGATGCACTGCTAGATGCCACTCACTGCTTGTGGTGACCTTAGGTCAGCACTGCCAACATCAGAGGAACCTACAGGGTCGCACATCTTGATACTCGAGTTCTCATATTGATCGGGAAGCCTTATGATCAAGTTATTGGATAACTCAGATCTATTTGGGAGATTTCATCAGCACCGATGGGCCTGATGAGATGGAAGAATGTTATTGGAGCAAGACTTCATTTTTGGTAGGTTGACCTGAATTTGACCATGGTTAGGTCACATTTGGATTTGGGTTGCATTGGATTGGATCCAATTGCTTAATCAACCCATTCAATGAAGTATGGGCTTGCTCATTAACCAATGAGGCCCAATAACATCCCCATTGGCGCCTAAGGGGTATAATGGGGAGAGATCCAACCCCATTGGTGCCTAACGGGTATAATGGGGTTAGGGAGGCCAAAGTTGCTTCATTACGCGGCTAGCCCTAACCCTAGCCGCCCCTTGCTCTATATAAGAGGCCCTAGACGCCGCCTCTCTTGCATTTTACTCCTTGGAGGCATGAGGACACATAGAGAGGCGAGAGCAAGGGAAAGAGATGCATCTTCCATCAAACCCTAGCCGCAAGTGTTCTTCTTCCTCTCCTTCTTCTCTTGGTGCAAGAAGGGCTTGAGAGAGTGGCGGCTTTCATCTTCCCATCCTTATTCATCCTTGGCGCATACTCTTGGAGGGTGGCGCAACTTGAAGAAGGTGATACAAGGCTTGGATCTTCTTCCCGAGGCTAGCACCGAGCGTGGAAGAAGAAGACTCAAGGCATCTGTGTGTGTGAGACTGTAGAGGGCGCACGCTTGGGCGCCTACCTCGACATCAACCTCATCTTGTTGTAAGGTATATTCTATCTCATCGTGTCGACTCCCTTGCATGCAATCTTCACTGGGTTTTTTGGGACTGACTCATTTCGGGGATATTGCTTCCGCTGTGCAATGTATTTTTGTAATTTCTATCTCTGAAAATTGTAAAATATCCCCGGGGTTTCATAATAGTGGTATCAGAGGGACTTGCGAGACTCGAACGATGTATTTTCATGCATTTTCATGCTCACATGCCATATCTCAATTTTAGCAAATTGCATGATCACATGGCAAACGATTTTTCTAAAGTAATAAAAATTAGGGTTTCTTGTTTCTATCATCTTTTCAATCTCTTTTGGATTTTTGGGTTATTTTTCTTGCATGATTTAAGGATCAAAGGCACACATGATTTTGTCAAGTAGGACGGGCATTGTGTCTTCGGACTGGCCGGGTCTCTTGATTTGGCAAAATTACTAGCCGAGAGGATCATTGAAATTATCATGAAAAATTGATCGCAAATAACTAAAAGATTTGTGAGAAGAAGATGAGGAAAAGAGACTAATTTTATGAAAAATTAAAATTTAAGATTTTAATTTTTTCATGAGCATGTAGAACTGCATGTATAGATACCTTGCTTGTGCATAATATTGTGATCACGAGTCAAGCCCCTTTTGCATGCCTATGATGTACTCTTGTGAGGCCTCTGTGCCGCTTTTCTTTTTGCTTTTAACTAAGATGAAGATAAGGGTGGCGCATATCACTTGAAGAATTGGTGCATGCATGCTTGTTTGCGCACCTTGCTTGGTGGCGCAAGAAGCACCCTTCATTGATGGCGCATGGTGAGTGGCGCAAGTTAGACTTGACCGAGCCTTAGGGCTTGTGTGCTATGTCTCTTGGCCCTTACATAGTGGCGCATCACCCTTGGAGGAAGCCCATGGCATTGGCCGAACCTATGAGAGTGCTTCTAGGGTTTCCCTAGAACTACCTCTAGGGTTTTAGAGCTAAACCGTGGTGAGAAGGACCTTGGAGCCAACCTTGAAGCTCAAATTAGAGGTCGGCTAGGTTACGTCTTGTCTCTAGGGCTTGAATACTAGGTGAAGAGTTGAACCTCCTTTTGGCATGGGTTGGTTCAATGTCTTGAATAGGCTATGATCACATCATTCTTTTTCTGTTTTCATACATATCTGCTAAAGCATGCCTAAGTTATTTTTATTGTTATGTTATCACTATAGGATTGCATGCCTGTAATGCTAGACATAAGATAAAACTGATGAGACCTCAAAAACCCTCACAAACAAATATCAAGTCTAGTAGCCTTCTAATGCGTAGCCCTCACTAAGCTATCGATCAGTGGTGTTGTGAACTGTTTCTCACCCTCGTGGGACACACCCACTTATCTTTAGAAAGTGCGTGGTGGCAATGGTTTCCCCACTCCAGTTTTAGCGTAGACGCGCCTTCACAAGGAAACTCATTGGCCCTGGGCATAACGGTTATGAATGGACTTAACTAGAATTCCATATGTGCTAGGCACATGATGAAACTCTAGAGGCATCGTTGAGAGGTTAGGGTTTCATGCTGTGTCCAGCCCTCGCTGGACATGAAATGCCTAAACTGTCTCAACAAGGGGAATTGCTTGGAGCAATCGGCCGGCGAGCCCACCTTAGGAAGCATGAGTTACTTTGTGCATCTCATCCCACCCTCGTGGGATGCGAAGCCTCATGTGGAATAAGGATCCCATCTCACTAGGAAGTCTTAAACTTCACGATTGACTTTGTGGGTTGTCAATTCGATTAAAATAGTGGGAGCCATAATAATTTAAAACAAGTCCAGTTTAAAGATTTGAAGTAGTACTAATCTGCTGTTTCTTGGTTGTTATAGAGCAATGGCAATGAAGAATAGCGGTTGGTCACTGCGATCTATCCTTGAGAAGGACAAGTTGGTTGGATCCAACTTGATGGATTGGTATATGAACTTGAGAATTGTGCCCAAGCTCGAGAGGAAGCTCTATGTCCTTCAGCAGCCTATTCCTGACCCACTTCCGTGCTCGGCCGTAGCAGCTGAGAAGGATCCTTATGATAAGCATCATGCTGACACTTTGGAGGTTTCACGATTCTTGCTAACCAACATGTCGCCCGAGATTCATGGGCAATATGAATTGAAGAGTGCCTCTGAGATTATTTCTAATCTAAGACAGCTCTTTAATGAATTGGTTATGCTCAATCCTCCTAAAGTTGACATTCAGTGTGTTGAGCCGAAAGGCTTGACCAAGGAACTAAAATTAAAGATGGAATGGATCAGGAACAATAAGTGCTATTCATGTGGAGGGCCACCTCACATGTTGAAGGACATGGTGCGACTTCAGAGTGAGAAGAAGAGAGGCAAGGCTTTATCTTAAAGCTCAGGTATTTATGATATAGAAGTCAACCTTTCTACTTATATGTCATGGGTATTGGATACCGCATGTGGAGCTCATATTCGTACAAATATGCATGGGCTCAAGAAAAGTAGATCGGTGCGGCATAGAGAGATTGACCTATGAGTTGGAAAGGGGCACGAGTTGCTGCTATTGCTGTAGGAGTTTTGACTCTCTCCCTGCCTTCTGGACTTCTGTTAGAGCTAGATAGTTGCTATTATGTACCTTCGCTTACTAAGAACATTGTATCAATTCCTTTCTTAGCAAGTAAGGGATTTAAATTTGAAATAAATAAGAACTCTTGTTCTTTTTCATTGGCAAATGGGTTCTATGGGAAGAGTACTTTATGCAATGGTTTATATGTCTTGGACATGGTTAGCTCTATTTGTAACATAAATAATAAAAGGACCAAACTGAGTAGTTCAGTTAATGCTTTCCTATGGCATTGTCGATTAGCCCATATAAACAAGAATCGCATTCAACAACTCCATGCAAATGGGTTGTTAGGTTCAAGTTCGTTGGAGGAATTTGATACATGTGAGCCTTGTTTGTTAGAGAAAATGACAAAGGCGCCTTTCACCAAGACTGGTGAAAGGGAAGGAGGTTTGTTGGATCTCATACATAGCGATGTGTGTGGGCTATTCAATAAACAAGCCAGAGAAGGCCACAACTACTTCATTACATTTTCTAATGATTTCAGTAGATATGGTTATGTCTACCCAATGAGACATAAATTTGAATCCTTTGAGAAATTCAAGGAGTTCAAGAATGAAGTAGAGAAACAACTTGGTAGATCTATTAAGGCTCTTCGATCAGATCATGGTGGAGAGTACCTGAGCAGTGAGTTCCTTGACTATCTAAAAGAGTGTGGGATTCTATCCTAACTAACTCCTCCTAGAACACCTCAATGGAATGGTGTGTCTGAAAGGAGAAATAGAACCTTGTTGGACATGATTCGGTCTATGATGAGTCATGCAACTCTACCTCCCTCATTCTGGTGACATGCGCTTAATACAACTTCTCTAATACTGAATAATGTTCCATCTAAGAGTGTCTCAAAGATTTCATACGATGTATGAAGTGGGAGATGCCCTAATCTCACTTTTATCACGATCTGGGGATGTGAGGCTTATGTCAAACGTCAGGATTCTAGCAAGCTAGAACCTAGATCTGATAAATGCGTGTTTGTGGGGTATCTTAAGGAAACTATGGGATACTACTTCTATGTCCCAACCGAGAATAGTGTTTATGTTGCTCGGGGTGTTGTCTTTCTAGAGAAAGAATTTCTCATGAAAGAAGTTAGTGG
The DNA here is from genome assembly GCA_027562315.1 of Costus pulverulentus. Taxonomy (NCBI): domain Eukaryota; kingdom Viridiplantae; phylum Streptophyta; class Magnoliopsida; order Zingiberales; family Costaceae; genus Costus; species Costus pulverulentus. The sequence goes on from JANTFE010009708.1 coordinate 20,569, forward strand.
GAGGAAGTTTGACTTGGACGAGGTCCAAGTGCAACCAGAAGACACAGAGATGGAACCTAAGCCACCCGCACCGGTTGCTAGGCAACCTGAGGCTCAGACACAGGCCCCGCATAGGTCTGGGAGGATTCACCGTGTACCTGAGAGGTATGGGTCGCTGCTGACCCAACACGACAGGATCTTCATCATTGAAGATGAACCCAGGACCTATGAAGAGGCAGTTAGTGGACCGGACTCCGAGAGATGGCTTGAGGCCATGCGATCCGAGATGGATTCCATGTCAGCTAACCAAGTCTGAGATTTAGTTGAGCTACCTGATGGGGTAAAACCCATAGGGTGTAAATGGGTCTTCAAGAGGAAGACAGACATGGATGGCAACATAGTTACCTATAAAGGTAGACTAGTGGCTAAGGGATTCAAATAAATCCACGAGGTGGACTATGATGAAACCTTCTCGCCAGTTACCATGATCAAATCCATTCGGATTCTGCTTGCTATAGCCGCATATCATGACTATGAGATATGGTAGATGGATGTAAAGATAACTTTCCTTAATGGGAAACTAACCGAGGATGTGTATATGACACAACCTGATGGCTTCATCCATCCTGTAGAAGCCAATAAGGTCTGTAGGCTATAAAGATCCATCTATGGATTAAAACAAGCATCTCGAACTTGGAATCTTCATTTTGATGAAGCTGTGAGAGATTATAGCTTTATCAAAAGCGAAGATGATGCTTGTGTATACAGAAACTTCAGTGGTTGGTGACTTTTCTAGTCTTGTATGTCGATGACATACTACTCATCGGGAATGACATCCCTAGTCTTCAAGCTGTGAACACATGGTTACGGAAGTGTTTTGAGATGAAGGACTTAGGGGAGGCCACCTATATCCTAGGCGTGAGGATCTACAGGGATAGATCCAAGATGTTCCTAGCCCTTAGTTGATGTATGGGGGAAGCGTGGAGATTTATTATACTAATTAAAAGTTTAATTATTTATTTTTGGGATTTTCAGAAAAGGTCAAAATTCAAAAATCAATTGGAAAATACAATAAGCAGACATAATTCCACAGCAGTCAAGATAATCATTTATGAAAAAATGCTAAGTATCCTTAGTTGATATGCGGTATCTGGATTCAGTCCAACTGATTAGAATAATAGAGGAGGATCAGGTCTTGCTATTGGGTCCAATGATTAGAGCTGGAGGCTTGTCTGTGTTGGGGTATGCCCTTAAGGCTAATGTTTGAGGCCTTGGGATTCTTTCAGTATCATGTATAAACTCTTATGTTTATAAAGGCAATGGTTGTTATTCAGTTTGTT
>JANTFE010009709.1:4154-20102 GCA_027562315.1 Costus pulverulentus
TGTAACAACCTGAATAACAACCATTGCCTTTATAAACATAAGAGTTTATACATGATATTGATATAATCCCAAGGCCTCAAACATTAGCCTTAAGGGCATACCCCAACACGGGGTTCACCCGTAATTCCAACCTAGCTGCGAGCGAGACCGAGTTTCACTCAGTTTTTCCATAAGTTCTCACCCGATTGGATTCCGAATCTGGCAAGTGAGGTGTCTATGGAAAGCTCTTTCAGAGCCGAACACACAGGATAGAAAAGCCCTAATTTTTCTTGAATCAAGTAATCAGATGATGATTCAGCACGAGTGGAAGAACACAGCGACGAGGCAATTTTTGGAGATTAGACACCATATCATCATGATTTCTTCAGGATTTTCTTGTACTCAACCTTGTTCCCTGTGGGATTCGACATCTTTTATATTACTTTGACATAACCGTGCACTTGCCGGACAGGTCATTTATCAATGAGAGTCTTTTAAAAATTGAATCACAGGACAAGATAGTAAAAAGCGGATCATGAACAATCATATCATCATACAACCATATCAAAGAAATATCTGTGAATAAAATTAAGAATTCATCCATACAACCATGTGAAATAATCATGAATACAAGAGAGTGCAAACGATACTCACTAAACTATATAGCAAGTTCTGACCAAAAATACATAAGTCTCAGACCAAAAATAGTGTCGGGGCAAATGCTGCAAGGTCCAAAAATGTGTCTTCTCAAAATTTTTACCTACACAGTTTAAGATACATAAGGCTCAGTCTAAAAATAGTCTCTAAAAATAATAATGATAAAAATAATTTTCTTAACGCAGAATGCCGGCAGGAGGTCTGAAGAGGATGCCAGCGGAAATAGTCGAGCAGGTAGGAAGCAGAGGTGGAACAGATGCTACCTGAAAAGCTGCTAGCAATGATGGTGGTGGTGCTGATAGTAGAGTGAGTAATCTCTAGTGGCCTACTAGAGAATACTGTCCTGAGGTGAGATCGTCGGCAGGTGGGTGCGAGAGATAGCGCTGCATAAAAAAATCAGAGTCACAAATGAAGAGTATGCTGCATAAATAAATCAAATCAATGGAAATAGAGGCAGTAGAAGAAGTAAGAATCTGCATATGGTATAATTCAGTGTCGACGGCTGCAAACAGTGATGTCATAGGCAAATGCAGTGGTGGCTAGAGGTGGAGAATAGCAATAAGACAATTGTTTCTGGATCTAGAGGCAAAAGAAGCAATAACAGGTTGAAAGAAAACAGAGCAGCAACAAATTTTTTTATCAAATGTAGCTATACCCAAAAATAAGATTTAATGATCCAAAAAGAAAATGGACAGAACCATGTAATAGAAAAAGATCAAGTGTCTTTTGAAAATTTTACCTGCACAATTTAAAGTACACAATGCTCAGTCCAAGAATAGTATTTTGCTAAAAAAATAATAATAATAAAAATAATTTTCTCAAGAGAGAATCAAAGATGCCACCAGAGGTCTAAAGAGGATGTCGGTGAAAAAGATCAAGTAGAGTAGATGCCGGTGGAGGAGCTGCTAGCAATGATGATGGTGCTAACAGTAGAGTGAGTAATCTCTAGTGGCCTGCTAGAGACTACAGTCTTGGAGGTGAGATTGTCAGCTCGTGGGAGAGATAGCACTGCAAAAAAAAATCAATCACTAATGAGGATTCTGTTGCATGAATAAAATCAATAGAATGAGAGGCAGCAGAAGAAATAAAAGGTTGCTGATGGTATAATCTGGTGTCGACAGCTGGAAACAGTGGTGTCAGAGGCAGCTGGAGGGGTGGCGGCTGGGCTGGCTAGAGGTGCTACAAATCTGGAGAAGAAGCTGCATGTGTCCAAGGATAGCAGAGCAGCATACTAATTTAGTTATGAAAAGTAGATATACCCAAGAATAAGATTTAATGATCCAAAAAGAAAATAGACAGAACCATGAAGCAGAATAAAACTTGTTATTTCCAGGTGTATGAAAATTAAAGGATCAAAATCTGCCATGAATTTAGGGTATCAGTAGAAAGAAGGCTACTTAGATTACTAAATGAAAAACTGCCCAAAAGTTAATCAGATGTGAAAAGTTGTCATGCTTCCTAGAATGATCATAAAATATTTTCATGAGAACAACTAATCCACAAGATAGAACGATGATAGGATTCCGCAAGTGCATGGAATTATCGAAGTAATAAAAATATCGATCGTCAAAGACCTTATTGTTAATTACCAAATAATTATTTTCTTACTAGCTAAGCAAGACAAATATGATGAAAGTAAACTACGCAGAGAATATGCTAAGGAGATAATCAGAGAGATAAACATGGGACTAGGGTTTCATCTACCTTAATTTCAATGATAAGATATAAATAAAGGTTCATCAATCAAATCTTGCTACGATAAAGACCTAATTTACTTCATAAAGGGATTGTCTCACTTTCGTGCAGACAATCATGCAGGGACCAATCCTCGCTTTCACGCAAGATCTGTCCCAAAACTAAAGATAAGTAAATCATCAATCAAAGAACTCAAGATCACTTTCATGCATCCGAGTTCTAGGTTGATAATTTCTAGTGGAATCTCAAGGATCACTTTCGTGCATCCGAGCCTCAACACTAGTTTTACTCATGGATCTCCAACGTTCTGATCCTCACTTTCGTGCAAGATCTCCATGTTTAACAAATAGACTCGATCTATAGATTCATGTTATAATCATGGCAATTAATTTACTAGAACAGATCAAATTAGATCTAACCTAAGGAAGGGATCCTAACATGCAATTCTAGGGTTCCAAGTTCTCAAGCAAATCACCATTCAGTCTCATTGCGAAAACTCTAAAAACATTGTTGAACCATGCATTCTTACCCCAAAAAAATATACATAATTGATTTTGACTCTTGCGGACACATTGAAGATACGCTAAATTCCTATAATATTTCCTTAGTCAACCCAGGGCAGTTGTAGACTCTTAGTCGTTGGCCCTCCTTTGTTCTATGAGTTTTGATAACAGATTTTAGCAATGACTTTTGGAAGAATGATGGACTAATTGGAGACTTAGTGCTGGAATTATGAGAAGAACTAGAGTTGTTAGCAGATAGTTTTACAGTCAGGTTAGATTGTGGTTCGATCCAGCTTTGGATTGAGATAAGGTTGATCCCAGAAAGCAAAGACACTAACTTGGGCCAACCTGGGTACAAAATTTGGAACTTCATAATTACCACAGCTCCAATCAAATAAAGCCTGAGTCCATTATTGTTATTCACTAGTAGTAAACCACACTCTTATCCCAATTCAAACCTGCCTAATTCAGCCCAACTTGCTCTAATCCACCCTTTAACCAACGGAAAGAGAAGAAAGATCCGACAAAATTGTCGAGATCTATTACTCCTTGTTTAGAAGAAGGAAGACAAATGCATCTTTTTAGAAGATAAAACATGTATAAGAAAAAGGGCCAATCATTCAAATTAATAGAAGAGAGCAACGTATTTAGATAAATTACCGCATCATCACATTCCTTAGTTCTCCATGCTGCATCCAGCTCATGATACAACTACCGGATACTTAATGTGAGTAACAATGCTTCTCTCAAGAAAGAAGATGTATAGAAATGCTGCAAAAGTTGATAGATCGGAGAGCAAAATAATGCCTCACCTTGCCAGAACACAAAATTAGGTGATTGATATCCTCCTCGATCTCCCTATGATCATTTTGATATTTTATAAGACGCTTGAATCATGTTCCCTGCTTATCAAACCCAGGGTGGCCGTGAACACCATCGTGAACACCATCAAATGCATCAAGACGCGACTCGCAGTCCTCATGACGGGGAATATTTTAGGGGACGTCACAATTAGAAGCTTCCGGAGATCCCTGTGTATCTGGAGACAATATTGATAAAAATTAAAACACATTAGAGACACATTGAAGCTGGATCAAAGAGAAAGCCATGTCAAAATAATTAAGTATACAGATCTTGATATGGTCGCACACCGGATTACCTTTTAAATCTGGATTCAACTAAGAAGGGAGTACACGGAAGCATTTTTAGGAAAATGGCGAGAAGCACAAAGGGCTCCCTACCCTACATAAAATTGACCTACTCCTAAAATAACATGCAGCTTATAAATATATTCACCTACACCAGGCTAGGCAAATGTGCTGGCCGTAGATTAAAACATTAAGCATATACTCGTAACAAGGAGAAGTCAAAATCTATTTGGACTGTAAATGGAATTATGAAGTGAAGAAAAGGAAAGCCTGGTATGTGCCACTAGAGACAGAGAGACAAAAAAACAAAGAAAACTCCCGCCAGGTGATCGCAGCAAAAAAGGCAAGTGTTTCAAAGGAGGTCAAAAGGGTGATCGCACAAGATAGGAAAAAGGAGATAACCAGCAAATAAGGAAGAGAGCAGGGGCGACCAGGGAGGAAGATGAAAAGGTGGTCGGGCCAGTCGATGGAAAAAGACAAAGAGGACAACTAAGAAGGAGAAAAAGGCTTGCTGAGTTGATAGCTTATATAAGGGAGGTTCGGCCAAAAAAAAGGAAGGAGTAGCAATACACGGGGAAGCAACGAGAAGAAGACAAGGCTAGCTTGAAAAAAAACACAAAGACACAGAAGACAGAGGGGCAAGGAAAAGGAAGAACGATCGTAAGGAGCAAGAGAAGAAAAGAAGACACGGGAGTGGAAGAAGGTAAGGAAGAGAGAAGATTTTCTTTGTCTGGATTTCGTAGGCTTCATGGTCGCATTAAGCGACCTGGCATCACGGAAAGCACACACCATTCTTTTTCGACCTCTCGGACCTTTTTTAGGCTTCATGGTCGCATTAAGCGACCTGGCATCACGAAGAACACACACGCATTGTTTCTCTTTTATCCTTCAGGCTTAAAACATACTGAACACTCTATGATATACGTTGAGTAAAAAGGACAGAAGTGATGTGGGGATGAAGAGATGTTAGAGTGGGTAAAAACGCATAAGCGCTGACGAAGAGGTAAGGAGATGCTGTTAAAAAGAAAGAAAAGAAGAGGCCGTGCGAAAATGAGAAGTGCGATGTAAAAAAGTGCTGAGACAGCTGAAAGAAGAGGAAGCAACGCAAGCGATTAAAAAAAAAGAAAAGAAAAAAAAACAGAGAACAAAAGACGCCATATTCCCAAAAAAAGGGGAAGTAAGGTGCTTGAACAAAAAGGGATCTCTTGCTGCTTTTATGAACGGCCGGAAATCGTAAGAAGAGAAGAAAGTGAAACACTAAAGAGAGTAAATCACAAAAACACGGCAAAATGACCTGGGAATCCAGAGAAGAAGTCGACAAAGGTCCCTTATGAGGTGGTTTGCCCCTTTGAATCCCTTTTTTGGTCTTCCTCTTCGGAAGTTGTCTGTTGCAAGCAAAAGGGCACTGAGAAGACTTAATCAGCCAAAACCCCTTTGTTCTGCGCCAAAGAGGAAGGAACCAGCTGGACGATTGATGAAAAATGCCCCTTCGTCAAAACACTGCAAAAAATTTTGAGCTCCAAAGCATTAGGGCAAACGACCGCATATAAAAATAATGATTATAAAACAAGAAAAGAATGGATGAAAACGGAGGCATTCGAACAAGACTTCATCCCCTTTCTTACCCGATGAGGACTGCTGATCGTCGCCGATGACCCCTACCAAGATCAAAGATAGAGCCGTTGAGAAGACGATCAGAAGGGCGAATAGTAGAAAGAGAGGAGATGAGTAAACCAAAGGCACGCCGCTCCTCAGGAGAACCCGGCCCAAGCCCACTTTGCTGGCGGGCCAGGATCCAGAGTAAACCCGATCTGCCTCATATCCATCTCCTGGTAGCTGATTTTGCTTCCCACATTCTTCCGCTTGAAGGATCCGCCGATCAGCCAACTGCTGGCAAGAAAAATCGTCATGAGAATCTCGGGGATCCTGTAAAGCCATTGACCAAATCATCAAAGATACTTCTACTCTGTTGTTAAACTCCTGAAGAAAATCCTTGCTGTAAAAAGAATAATAATAAAACAAAAAAAGAATAAACACACAAATCGCCGAAAGGAGAGAAGGAAAAATCGTATGAAAGGCGAATGCATTGCTGTAGTGAAGGCCTGGAGAAGGGAGTGATGAAATTCTTGTTCGGAGACAAAAAAAACGGAAGCGAAGGGGAGTAGGAGAGGGTATCTCCATTTTTTTTGACCGATCAATGGCCGAGGTCTCGTTTGAAACCGCATCACTTACTGCAGCCCTAAATTTTCCACTAAACTATGTAGCAAGAAAAGAACGATGAGGAGGAGTTGTCTTTGTTGTCTGCCGCATCGACAAGGCATCGCGTCATGCGATTCTTCCATCGTTTGTTTCTTGCTCCCAAGGCCAGCGACACGGAAGGAGGTCGCCGTCCCTCCTCGCCAACCGGCTTCCTGCCTTATCGAAGCGAATCAACTTGCGGGAGAATTGAATCCTCAGTGCCCCGTCTCTGTTTCCCTGAAAGAACATCATCAATCAACTCGCCGGCGCCTCCTCGCCCAACGTCGCAGTCGCCTAGACGGATCGCTCAAGCTCAACTCGTCGGCTGAAGCGATGAGAGAAATCCGTCTGCCACCTGAGTGGTCAAAGAATAGAAACTTTACCCTTTGACCAGAATTGTAAGGAGATGATTCATGTGGCATTGATGGTTTCACCTCATTCAAGGTTTGGTTTAAGGATGAGATTAGATTAACAGTGGGGTATCACCGCCTTAAAGACAATGACTAAATTAGCGAGTGGATATTTTAAAGCTGCCAAAAGGGGGAAATCTCAGAAGAGTTAACTTACATCTTCTGCAAATGGGGCAATAGCGAAAAGTATGGATAAACAAATATGGCCGGTCTCTTCAGCCCGCTAGATTACTCGCACTTGACCCAAGTCGGGTCTAGCCAAATGGTAACATCAGAATGAAATTATTAAAATATTTCCAAATTGGACGTTCATTAACGCCCGAAACCTTGGACATACGCAACGAAGTATTATTTGGAGGGTGCGTACACCGTCGGGGCGTAGCTCTTCAATACAACGTAACGCTTTGTCAGGGCTGAACCATTAATTTTTCAACACGCCATGAGGTCGGATAGATCCCAAAACCAAATTATCCAGCACGCCGCAAGGCCGGGTGAATTCCAAATTACATTATCCAATATGCCGCAAGGCCGGATAAATCCTAAATTCAAATCATCCAACACGCCGTGAGGCCGGATAAACCTCAAATCAAATTTTCCACCACGCCGGAAGGCCGGATAAATTATAAATCCAAATTATCCAGTACGCCGCAAGGCCGGATAAATTCTCAAACCAAACTATCCAATACTCAAATTGATAGAAAAAAAGAGAGCCCATTTCTCTCACCGTTTAAATATCATGTCAAATGTTGTATTTCGCTATGTTTATAAATGACATTGTCTGATTTGTCTCTCTTATCTCGTTGCGTATTGTAGACTTCTTAATCAAAGGTTCCTTACTCTTAGGGGTAATTAACAATGAATGCTTGCGTTCATTGGAAGCCAGAACCCACTTAAATAAAAAGCCTTATTAATTTAAGGTGGATTTGAAACAGTCATAATACATTCTCAAAGTAACAAAATGACCCCACAAACATAATTAGTAACATGGACTTATAGAGAGTCTAAGCACAATCCATCACAAAAGTAAAATTATCATAGCAAAAATTATCATGACGAAAATAGAAGAGTTTTCTAATCATTAAGAATCAAGGAGATTACACCCCATGTCCCAAAAGAGTATTAAGCTTGCATGGAGGAAAAAAATACAATGAATCATAGTTTAGAACAATTAGAAATCATAGAAGGAGAAAAAAACAACGTTACAATACGGGTGTAAAGTAAATTACACCCGTAATTTTGTGATGAACAGCGCTGTCACCGCTATTTTGTTGATTCCTGCTCCGATCGGACTCTAAACACTCTGAAACTTATGTGGCATCTTTCTGTCCTCCAGGTAAACCTTCTGAGTGAAAATCATGGCCTGATGTGCCCTCTACGCCTCTCAGCATTAGGCCAAACCCTAGCCGCCTCTCTGGTGATTTCTCCCTCGATACTGGATAAAAGTTTTTTTTTCCATGTCGAGCGTTTTCTCCTCTTAAGGACGAGTCCGCAACAATTTTTTGATTTTGATTCGGAGCTTTAGATCAAAAGTTATGGCCCGTGCAAGATTAAGACTCGTAAAAATTACGTTTTTGACTGGGAATTACAGCAGTGTAATATGTTACGGCACTGCCGTAAAATAGCTTGAGTGTTCTGTTCTGGAGACGCTGGGAAATACGGTACCGTAATATCATTTACGGTAGTTCCATAATTTCAGTCGAGTTCTCTGGTCTGAAGTCTTCACAAAATACGGCACCGTAAACTTCTTCACAGTGGTGCCGTAAAATCGGTTGAACACTCTGGTCTGAAACGCTGGAAAATACGGCCCGTGTAATTATTTACGGCAGTGCCGTAAAATCTCAAAAAATTTTCTGTTCGGAAAATCACCAAAATACGGCCGTTTTCTTGATAATACGGTAGCTGTGAAAATACGGTACCGTAAAATAGTTTACGACACTGCCGTATTTTGGTTCTTAGCTTCGATTTTCGTGAAAATAGTGCCTTTTTACCTGAAAAATATGAAAATACGACACGGCCCGTGTGACTTCTTCTTGATGATGGGAACTCTTTCATATATTTGATTTTGCTTAAAAACGCCCAAAATAGTGCCTTTTTACCTGAAAAATATGAAAAACCAAAATAGAAGTAGACTTTGCAATATTTGATGGATTCAGCATAAAAACAAGTAAAAGATCCTCAATTTAGCATGAAAAGGTATTTGAAATGATACAAAATATACTACATATTTTGGTGTCATCAAACACATAAGGCTCAAACTTTGCTTGTCCTCAGGCAAAAATAAAAATTTGAAATCGAAATTTGATTAAAAGAATCACCTTTTCATGCTCAATAAATTTCTAAAATACAACCTATCAATGAAAATTTCCATCAATTGCTTTATAAAACTTCAAGTAAACATATCATCCTTAGAACTCAACCCTTTAGATCCACAACTCAATCAAATAAAACTTTGCAACTTGTATAATAAATAGAATTATCAATCTCATGATTTCACCCAGTTTTTAGTTCAAATCTATCATGCTTTTGTTTACAGGAATTAGGTTTCCAAGATCTTTTTCCACACACATTTTTTTTCCTTTTTTTTTGTTTTGTAAAGATGGCATGTACCCACATAGACACATACTTTATATTTTTGACTTCAACTTTTTTCTTCTGTACCACTGTCAATTTTACACAGTGCCAAGTAGAGGAGTCTTATCCTTTTTATCTCTCATTATTTTTCATGCATAGACTTCAACCCATGTCTTAGGTACCACTATCAATTTTACATAGTGCCAAGTAGGGGAGTCTCTCACTATTTTTATAGATCTTGGATTCTTATTTCCCAACAAATAGCAAAAATAGACTAAATATCTACTAGGTTGATCAATTGATATCAATTCACAAATCATACTCATATACTCATTTTATTCAAAAGAATAGGTTCACCTTTATATTTTATCCCTCAAATAACACATCTACCCAAAATTTTATGCATCAACCAATGTCAAATTTCAAAAATAGATATGCATTGAAGAAATAAATCTAACATGATAGGGTTTTTCTCTAACCACAAGTATAAATACTCACATCATCAAGGAATAAATCATGTCATCATGTAGTAGAAAGTGGATCATATGCTTTCATAAATTTTATCAACAAATTTGAATAATATCATCATCAAAACAATGAGTTCCATATATCCATAAAATCATTTTTCAAGAGAAAACCAATAAGTAGTACAAATATAATAAAGTCAAAGATGCACTATAAGAAATAGTCATTAATAAGAGAGCGCAAGCGATACTCACAAAACTATATAGATCATGCTCAATCATTGTCAGACCAATGCAGTTGGGTCCAAAGATATGCCTTTTGAAAATTTTTTGCAAAATTTAAGGTACATTAGGTTCACATAAGGCTAAATCAAAAACAGTCTTAAATTAATAGTGATAAAAATAAATTTCTCAAGGAAGAGTCAGAGATGTCACCGGAGGTCTGAAAGATGCTGATGCAGGCGGGCAGAGGTGGAATAGATGCTAGCTGAAAAGCTACTAGCAATGATGGTGCCTACAATGGAGTGAGTAATCCCTAGTGGCCTGCTAGAGAATACAGTCCTGTAGGTGAGATCGTCGGCCGGTGGTGCGAGAGAAAGCACTGCATAGAAAAAAAAATCAGTCACTAATGAAGAGTCTACTACATAAATAATTCAAATCAATAGAAATAGAGGTAGTAGAAGAAGCATGAAGCTGCTGGTGATGCTCCGCAAGAGGTGGAAGACAGTTTCCCTTGAAAATTTCTGAATCTGGAGGCAAAAGAAGCAATAACAAGTTGCAAGCAAACAGTGCAGTTTTTGAATTTTTTTAGAAAAGTAGCCCTACCCAAAAATAAGATTTAATGATCTAAATAGAAAATGGACAGAACCACATAATAGAATAATGGATATTCTTTTCAGCTGTTTGAAAATCAAAGAATCAAAATCTAATAGAAATTTAGGGCATCAGTAGAAAGAAGGCTACTCAAATTAAAAACTAGCACAAATTGCACAAAAGTTAGTAAAATTCAAAAAGTTGCTATGTGTCCTAGAATGATCAGAAAATATTTTCATGAAAATAATTTATACACAAGATAGAATGACACACGTTCTTTCAATTCCAAGTGGAAAATCTGGGTTTCAAGTCACCGAAACATCTAAAAAAGTGGCAGCAAAAGTGCTAGTCAGAATAGTCAGAAAAAACTGCTACAGAAATTAATCATAATCAAAAAGTTGCTATGTGTTTTAGAATGATCAATGAACTTTAAAATTCAGAAAAAATACCCAGATGATAAATAAAGATGAGTACTTCGATGTTGTGCGAAAGCTCAAAATTATTCTTAATCCAGTTTCTTAAAATCGCAGCGAGAAAACACCTAGGCAAATAAGCAGAAAGTGGAGTTAAAATACGGTACCGTAAAATGTCTTACGGCAGTGCCATAATTTCACAAAATTTCAGAAACGAAAACCCTCAAGATTACGGCACGTGAAGTCGAAAACGGTCAGAAAATACGGTACCATAAAGAGAATACGGTACCGCCGTAAAATCCATAAAACTCTCGGGAGAAGAAATCAACACAGATTACGGGCGTGAAATAGATTACGGTAGTGCCGTATTTTACGCAAAAAATTGTTTTCCCTGCAAAAATAAAAGAAAAAATTAATTCTAAAAATAAACTAAAATAAAAGAAACTAAACTAAGAAAAAAGTGTCTGGGTTGCCTCCCAAGAATCGCTAATTTTTAGGTCCATAGCTTGACCAAAAACTAATATCATGGTGAAGCAGGTGAATCAGTTCCAAAGTAAAGAGCAAACAATTTTCTGCATTTTCTTTGTCCAAAAAGCTCAGCCACAAATCCAAAAATCCAGAATTCAGTGTGAATCATGAATGATGTGGCTTCCATAATTATGCAGAAATTAAAATCAAAATTTTCAAAGATCTTTCTATGTTTGTTAGTAAGCAAAATCATAAGTCCTTTCTTGAATTTTATCTTTTCAATTGCAACAAAAGTAAGACTTCCATCAAAATAATCAAGCATTGGATCATCATAATAGTAGTCTTTCTGTTCTACATCAGATTCCTCAGTAAAGTACAAATTTTCAAATAGATCAAAATTTTCAACAATATCTTTGGGAAAAACATCAAGGTGAGATTCATCAGTATTTGTAATTTTCAAATCATCTTCAGGTTCCTCATGCACATCATCAAATAATTTATCAATATCAAAATTATTATCAAAATAAAGCTGAGACTCTTCAAAATCAATTTCCTCATGCTTGCTCACAAATAATTCATCATCAGAAGAGTCAAAATCGGAATCATATGAAAAAGGATTAATAGAATCAGATTTAACCACAAGAGATTTATCATTAATTTCCAAAATATCACCAAAATCAAAGTAGGGCTCATCAATGTCTATAATTTTCAACCCTTTATCAAACTCATTAGATTCAACCATAAATGATACAACATCAAAAGAATCAATTTCATCAAAAAAGGGTTTTTCAATTTCAATTTCCCCAATCTTTTCCACAATTAAATTATCAGAAGAATCAAAATCAGAGTGAGATTCATGAATAAATACATAAGGTTCAATGTCAAAACAATCATGATCATAGGGGGAATTTTCTAAATCAAGTTTTTCAGTATCAAACTCAAATAACCATGCTTGTTGTGCAATCTGGGTTTCTAGCAATTTAGTATTAGCAGTCAAAGATTCTTCTTGATAAGAAATTTGATTAACAGAACCCTTAAGATCATCAAGATGCTTACTTTGATTTGCCAGCATTTGGTCTAAAAATTGATTTTGTTTAGCAAAAAATCTTTCTCGATCAGCCATGAATTTTTCACACATTGATTTTAGGCTAGATATTCCAGTATCCTCAAAGCATGGTGCAGAAACATGATAAGAGCAATCATCATAAAAAGAAGTTTGATTTTCCCATCTAGAATACAATTGATCTCTTTCTTGCCATGATAAATTGGGATTTAAAAATGGGCAATCAGAGGAACAATGATTAGGATATCCACAAATAACACAGCTATCAGAAGAACAAGATTTCATAACAGGGTGCTTATTAGAAGTGTTTAATTTATGAACCAAATAATCTATCTCATCTTCAGCAGTGCACCATGAATCATTTTGATAACATGAAGAATTAGAATTTTGAGGCATGTTAAATTTGCAATCACAATTATAATGATCAGAAGATTTACAAATATTGCAATAAATAAGAGGAATATTGTGTAATTTCCATATTTCTCCAAGAGTCATTTGCGAATAATCTTTATGCTCACCTTGAGGCATGTATACCTTACTTCTTTGAGATGCCCATGAATTGTGATGAAAAGACATATTTATCTATCAAGGTCAGAAAGATAATCCAATACCAATCAATCAAATTGTTTTTTTATTATTTTTTTTCTTTTATTTTTTTAGAATATAGGAAAAATAATAGAAAATCTAAGACAAGCAAATTCACAAATTTCTGAAATACAAGCTCTGTCACAACTTATGAAAATCCAAAACCTGCAAAAACAAAAAATAAAGTTAAATCTAAAACAAATAAAACCTAGTCTAGCAATACTAACAACTATTTTGATATTAACAAAACTAAGGTCCCCGGCAACAGCGGCAAAAACATGATAGGATTCTGCAAGTGCACAGAATTATTAAAGTAATAAAAATATCGATCCACAGAGACCTTATTGTTAATTACCAAATAATTATTTTCTCGCTAGCTAAGCAAGCCAAATATGATGAAAGTAAACTATGCAGAGAATATGCTAAGGAGATAATCAGAGAGATAAACATGGGACTAGGGTTTCATCCACCTTAATTTCATTGATAAGATATAAATAAAGGTTCGTCAATCAAATCTTGCTACGATAAAGACCTAATTTACTTTATAAAGGGATTATCTCACTTTCGTGCAGACAATCATGCAGGGACCAATCCTCGCTTTCGCGCAAGATCTGTCCCAAAACTAAAGATAAGTAAATCATCAATCAAAGAACTCAATATCACTTTCGTGCATCCGAGTTCTAGGTTGATAATTTCTAGTGGAATCTCAAGGATCACTTTCGTGCATCCGAGCCTCAACCCTAGTTTTACTCATGGATCTCCAACGTTCCGATCCTCACTTTCGTGCAAGATCTCCACGTTTAACAAATAGACTCGATCTATAGATTCATGTTATAATCATGGCAATTAATTTACTAGAACAGATCAAATTAGATCTAACCTAAGGAAGGGATCCTAACATGCAATTCTAGGGTTCCAAGTTCTCAAGCAAATCACCTTTCAGTCTCATTGCGAAAACTCTAAAAACATAATTAGTAACATAGACTTATAGAGAGTCTAAGCACAATCCATCACAAAAGTAAAATTATCATAGTAAAAATTATCATGACGAAAATAGAAGAGTCATCTAATCATTAAGAATCAAGGGATTACACCCCATGTCCCAAAAGAGTGTTAAGCTTGCATGGAGGAAAATATACAATGAATCATAGTTTAGAACAATTAGAAATCAGAGAAGGAGAAAAAAACAACGTTACAATACGGGTGTAATGTTTACACCTATAATTTTATGATGAATAGCGCTGTCACCGCTGTTTTGTTGATTCCTCCTCCGATCGGACTTCAAACGCTCTAAAACTTCTGTATCGTCTTTCTCTACTCCAGGCGAAGCTTCTGATTGAAAATCATGGCATGAGGTGCCCTCTACGACTCTCGGCGCGAGGCCAAACCCTAGCCGCCTCTCTGGTGATTTCTCCCTCGATACTGGGTAAAAGTTTTTTTTTCCACTTCGAGCGTCTTCTCCTCTTAAAGACGAGTCCGCCACAATTTTTGGAGCTCTGGATCAAAAGTTATGGCCCGTGCAAGATTCGGACTCGTAAAAATTTCTTTTTTGACTGGGAATTACGGCAGTGTAATATGTTACGACACTGCCGTAAAATAGCTTGAGTGTTCTGTTCTGGAGACGCTAGGAAATACGGTACTGTAATATCGTTTATGGAAGTGCCATAATTTCAGTCGAGAACTCTGGTCTGAAGTCTTCACAAAATACGGCACCGTAAACTTCTTCACGGTGGTGCCGTAAAATCGGTTGAACACTCTGGTCTGAAACGCTGGAAAATACGGCCCGTGTAATTATTTACGTCAGTGCCGTAAAATCACAAAAACTTTCTATTCAGAAAATGACCAAAATACGGCCGTGTTCTTGATAATACGGTAGCCGTGAAAATACGGTACCGTAAAATAGTTTATGGCACTGCCATATTTTGGTTCTTAGCTTCGATTTTCGTGAAATTTGTTGTGCGACTTCTTCTTGATGATGGGAACTCTTCCATGTATTTGATTTTGCTTAAAAACGCCCAAAATAGTGCCTTTTTGCCTGAAAATCAAGAAAAACCAAAATAGAAGTAGAGTTTGCAATATTTGATGGATTCAGCATAAAAACAAGTAAAAGATCCTCAATTTAGCATGAAAAGGTATTTGAAATGATACAAAATATACTACATATTTTGGTGTCATCAAACGAAACATGTACTTCCAATTTCATGTGAAAGATCAGGGTTTCAACTCATCAAAGCATTATAAAAACTTGTAGCAAAACAGCTAATCAGATTTGTCAAAAGAAAACTATTGCATAAATTAATTAGAATCAAAAAGATGCTAGGTGTTTTAGGATGATCCATGGACTTTAAAATTCAATAAAAACATCCAAATAATAGAAAAATATGAGTATTTCCATGCTGTGCCAAAGATCAAAAATTTTCCCAACCTAGTTTCTTAAAATCATAGCAAGAAAACACCTAATAAGATAAATAGAAAGCAGATTAGAAATTACGGGCGTGAAATTCCTTACGCCAGTGCCGTAATATGCACAAAATTTTCGGGTTAGAAATATAAAGGAAATACGGTACCGTAAAAATCCTTACGGTACTATCATAAAAGATGAAAAACAGATGGGTCAAAAATCAACCAAAATTACGGCACCGTGAAACAGATTACTGTAGTGCCGTATTTTGCGCAAAGTTTGATTTTCCCTGTAAAAAGAGAAGCAAAATTAATTCTAAAAATAAACTAAAATAAAAGAAACTAAACTAAGGTAAGAGTGCTTGGGTTGCCTCCCAAGAAATAGTAATTTTAGGTCCATAGCTTGACCAAAATCAAATTTCAAGGTGAAGCAGGTGTTGGGATATGCCCTTAAGGCTAATGTTTGAGGCCTTTGGGATTGTAACAGTATCATGTAATAAACTGTTATGTTTATAAAGGCATGGTTGTTATTCAGTTAAGC
>JANTFE010009720.1:15676-26267 GCA_027562315.1 Costus pulverulentus
AAGTTGAGATATTTGATGTTTGGGGGATTGACTTCATGGGACCTTTCCCATCTTCAGGAGGTAACAAGTACATTCTTGTAGTAGTTGATTATGTCTCAAAATGGGTTGAAGCCCTCGTTTCACCAACCAATGATTCGAGAGTTGTTACTAAACTCTTTAAAAGAATTATCTTTCCACGATATGGGACACCACGAGTAGTGATCAGTGATGGAGGATTGCATTTCATAGAACACAAATTTTCAGCCTTACTCAGGAAATATGGAGTAAATCATAGAGTTGCAACACCTTATCACCCGCAAACAAGTGGACAGGTTGAGATATCAAACAGAGATATCAAAGGAATTCTAGAAAAAATAGTGTCACGCACTAGGAAAGACTGGGCATTCAAACTTAATGATGCATTATGGGTTTACCGAACTGCTTTCAAAACACCCATAGGTATGTCTCCTTTTCAATTGGTCTATGGAAAATCATGTCACCTTCCTGTAGAGCTCAAGCATAAACGTACTGGGCAATCAAGATGCTAAATTTTGATTTGAAGAACGCAGGTGAAAAACGGAGATTGCAATTAAATGAGCTAGATGAGATCAGACTTTCTGCATATGAAAATGCAAGAATTTACAAAGAAAGAACTAAAAGATGGCATGATCGACATATTCTCAGAAGAAATTTCCAACCAAGTGACTTTGTTCTTTTGTTCAATTCTAGATTGAGACTTTTTCCTAGAAAACTTAAGTCTCGATGGTTTGGGCCTTTTCAGGTAAAAAAGGCTTACCCTTATGGAGCCGTAGACATATGGAGTAAAGAAACAGGAGAATTCAAAGTTAATGGTCAGAGGCTGAAGCATTATTATCAAGAGGAGCGAATTGATGAAAAAGAGAGTTTATATTTAGATGAACCACGATCAAATCCGAGTGCAAAAGGGTCAAGCTAATGACCTTAAATTAGTGCTTCTTGGGAGGCAACCTGAGCTTTCTAACTTTATTTTTACTTTATTTTATTTACCTTTATCTAGGTTTTCTTTTCAGAACTAATTTTTAATTTTTGTAGGTAAACAAACTTTGGTGGAAGAAACCCAAAGGCGTGAGTGGGTAGAGTCTTGTGAGTATCTCTTTCCCCTTTTATCTTTTGTTTTTCATTTTCTACATCTTATTGATATTTCATGTGTTGAAGGGAAGGATGCTTCTTCTGCATATCTGTGTCCGCCGTCACTACAACTCTATTTTTCATACTTATCTTTTTGATCTTCGATGGGGTTGTATAATGATATTGATGATTCATCTTCAATATGGTTGTATAATACTCAATGATATTTTGATGATGATATTCTTTTCAATATGGTCGTATTCACTTGATAATATTTTGATGACTTGACATGTTAATGTTTGATAATGATGAGATGATTTGTGGCTTTGAATCACTTTTGAAATTATTGATGATTGATGTTGTTGAATGAATCCAAAATTGAGACTAGAATAAGGCCAATCATGTCAAATTTATTTCACTTATACATATCTACTTTTGAAATTCTTCATTGGTTGAGGAGTAGGATTTTAGGTAGATATGTTGTTTGAAAATTTTGATTTAAAAGTGAAACTACTTCTTGAATAAAATCAGCATATGAGTATGAATATTTGAATTGATATTGAATGATTAGTCTAATTGAGGTTTTGTTTATTTTACTATTTGTTGGGAAAAAGAATCCAAAATCCGCAAAATAGTGAGAGACTCCCCTACTTGGCACTGTGTAAAATTGACAGTGGTACCGAACAACATGGGTTGAAGTCTGAAAAGAAAAAAAAATAAATGAGAGGAATCTATTCACATTAACTCCGCTGTCTTTGGTGAAAATTCCCAATACTAAAAAGACATGAGTTCTATTACACTGAGTATGTGGTCAGTGTACTCCGATTTTGTCACTAGAAAAAAGGTGGTAATCGAATTAGAGAATGTGATTGATACAAAAAGAAACAAAAAAGTATGTATCTATGTGGGTACATGTCATCCAAAAACAAAAAAAATAGAAAAATATGAGTGGAAAAAGATTTTGGATATCCTATTCCTGTAAGCAAAAGTATGATAAACCTAAATTGAAAATTGGATAAAGTCTTGAGATTGAAATTCTTACTTTTATGCAAGTTGCGAAGTTTTATTTGACTAAGTTGTGGATCTTGAGAATTAGATTTAGAAGATAATATATCTGTTTTAAAATTTTATAATGCAATTAATGAAGATTTTTCATTGGTGATTGTATGTTAGAAATTTATTTTCCATGAGAAAGTCTATGCCCATGACCAATTCTTGAATTTTCTTGGTTTTTGCTTGAGGACAAGCAAAGTTTGAGCCTTATGTGTTTGATGACACCGAAATTTATCGTAATTTCTATGCCATTTTGTTGATGGTTTTGTGTCATATTCATAGACTTTGCTTATTTTTATGCCCTTTTTATCAATATTTGCGGAATCTACACTCTTTTCTATTTTTAATGATTTTCAGTCAAAAAGGCATGTTTTTCAGTCGATTTCGAGCAATCCAAGTGCATAATTGAATTTACAACATCAAAAGGAGATCACAGGTCAAATTTCAGCAGATTTGGAGCTTTAGAGGAAATTACGACACCCACAATATATGCTTTACGGTACCGTAATTTAGAGGTTTTTCGGGTAGAGAATCTCATATGATTACGGCACTACCATAAATATCTTTACGGTGCCGTATTTTGGAGCGTTTTTGATCAGAGGATCGATGAAGATTACGGTACTACCGTAAGAAACGTTACGGTACCGTATTTCTGTTCGATTCTCAACCCCAAAGATTTTGACATTACGGCACTACCATAAAGAATGTTACGATACCATAATTCCATAAGATTTCAAGCTGAGACCTCACTGTCCAGATTACGGCACTGCCGTAAAAACCATTACGGCTGTAATTACGACGCTACTCGCGACTTTCCCGGTCAACTCCAAAGCCCGATTTTTGCGCAGTTGATTGCAGATGATCCAGGCCCTAATATTCAAAACTATAAGAAGGCGAAAGGGAGCCATCGATGAGACGAAGCCAAGGACACCAAAAGCCCTAATTTTCGTTCACCACAGAGAGAGAAATCCCCTCACACGCCGCCACCCTAGGTTTCTCCGTCGGGTAGCGTACAGTGCATCTCCGGTAGTGAAATTTGAGTAGAAGCTACGCATAGAGGGGGAGAAGGAGCACCTAAAGTTTCAACATGATCGGAGATCAGACGGAGGAGAAATCACCAAAAAACTGAGCACCGCCGCTGTTTGCCCAGATTACGGCTGTAAACTTCTTTACGGCTGTATCGTAATTTTCACTCTTCCTCTATTTCGATTTTCTTCATCATGAATCATTGTAATCTTCCTTCTATGATAGCTTAAATCTCTTTTGGGACATGGGGGACTAATTCACTTGAGTTTTAATGACTAGAGGACTATTTTTTTCTATTATTTCATCTTGTTTAATTTTAGCATGATGATTTTACTCATGTGATGTTTTGTTCTTAGACTCTCCTTAGATCTATATTATTATTTATGTTTTAGGATTTTCGCTATTGACTGAAAAGTAATTGCTTGAGAATTTGGAACCCTAGAATTGCATGATAGGAACCCTTTTTAGGTTAGTTCTTGTTTGTTTGATTATAGTAAGCTAACTGCCATGATAATAATATAAATCTTGGATTGAGTCTAAGCTTTCAAACGGGGAGATCTTGTGCGAAAGCAAAGATCGGAACATTAGAGAACCTTGAGTAAAACTAGTGTCGAGATTCGGATGCACGAAAGTGATCCTTGAGTTCTCAGTTTGATGATTTACTTATCATTAGCATTGGGACGACTCTTGCGCGAGAGCGAGGATTTATCCCTGCATGGTTGTCTGCACAAAAGTGAGATAATCCTTTTATTCAAGTAAATTGCATCTTTGTCATGATGAAATTAAACTGATGAAATCTCTATTCATGTCTAGTCATAAAAATTAAAGTGAATGAAACCTTAGTCCCAGCTTCTCTTTCTGATAATTCTGTTTCAGCGCTTTTGTCTTCGTTTGCTAGTTTGCACTCTTTCGATTGCCTAGATAGTGAAAAATCAATTATTCGGTACTCAGCAACATAGGTCCCTGTGGATTCGATACTTTCTTTATTACTTCGAGTATCCGTACGCTTGCAGACACAACAAGTTTTTGGCACCGTTGTTGGGGACCTTAGTTCTTGTTGATATTGAAGATATTGATAATTTTGCTAGACTAGGTTTTATTTATGTTTTACCTTTCTATCCTTTTATGTTTATTTGAGTTGTTTGATCCATCTACTTTAGTGTGCACAGAAAATCTAGATCGGATGACAGATCAGAGATTATTAAGGGACTATGCAGCCCCTAAGCCACGAGAAATACAATTCAGCATTGTCAGACCGACTATTGAAGTAGATAATTTTCAGATCAATCCTGCCTTCTTGACCATCCAATTAAGAAATCAAATAACAAGCTTTAAACAGAAGGATGGAGAATCATTCAGCATGGCATGGGAGCGATTCAATGATTTACAACGGAAGTGCCCTCACCATAGCCTTGAAAATTGGGTTTTAATTCATTCCTTTTATTATGGACTACTTTATAACACCTGTCTAATCGTTGATGCTGCTGTTGGAGGAGCCCTCATGGGCAAGACCATTGAAGAAGCTTTCACCCTATTTGAAGAAATTTCCTTGAACCATAACCAATGGAACCCTGAAGAAGAACTGCTATATTGTGATGGTAAGGATGAAAGCGAGGAATGCCAACCCCTAACTGAAAAGGTAAGTTCTCTTAGTATAAAATCTTTTCTTGATAAGTTTTTAACAAATCAAAGTCTACTCATGCAAAATCAAAACAAAGAAATTAAAGATCTGAAGGAAATGATTAGTCGACTTGCCTCTCAAGTGGAATTATTAGCTATTCGCAATAAAACTTTAGTAGATCAAATTCCTGATGAATACTGCAATACTATCATGACTAGAAGTGGGAAACAATTAGGAGAACCTAGAAGGAAAGTTGCGAACAATGAAAAAGAGCTTGATGATAACCACGAAACGAAATTAGAGTTAGGAAAAACTTCTTCACACGAGAAGTTCCAAACTTGTTTACAACCTCAAAAAGGTGATGAACCATGTGGTGATGAGCCATGTGAGAGTGATAATCCTATACCTAATTTGCCTCCTCTTTACAAGCCACCTGTACCCTTTCCTCAAAAGTTAATGCAAGAAAAGTTAGACAAACAATTTGGGAGATTTCTAGATGTTTTGAAAAAGCTTTACATTAACATTCCATTTACTAAAGCTTTATCTCAAATGCCCACATATGCTAAATTCTTGAAAGAAATACTGTCTAATAAGAGAAAAATAGAGGACTATGGCACTGTGGCTTTAACCGAGGAATGTAGTGTTGTTATCCAAAACAAACACCACCCAAATTGAAGGATCCAGGTAGTTTTTCTATCCCTTGTTTTATTGGCAGTATGGCTTTTGACCGAGCCTTATGTGATTTGGGGGCTAGTGTGAGCCTAATGCCATTATTTGTCTGTAGGAGATTGGACATGGGAGAGCTCAAGCCGACTTCTATATCTTTGCAGATCGCCGATCGCTCAGTGAAGTATCCAATAGGTATTCTTGAGGATATTCCTATCCAAGTTGGTAAGTATTTTGTGCCTACTGATTTTGTGGTTCTTGAAATAGAGGAAGATGCGAAAATTCCTATTATCCTTGGTAGACCATTCTTAGCCACTGTTGGAGCACTTATTGATGTAAAGAATGGTAAACTCACTCTAAATATTGGTGATAATAAAATTGAGTTTGATTTGAACAATTCAATAAAAAAACCTGCATATGCTAGTTCTCGCTGTAGCGTTTGTGGTGTTGATGATGTAGTTTATGATTTTGGTCTTTTGTTTGATTCTTGTTCTACTTCTGATTCTTGTGAAAATTCAAATGCTGAATTTGATGATTCTGTCTTTGATGATGATTCTTGTAATTAAACTCGTGATATTGTAGACTGTGCCGCATTGGACGATGAAAAAGAAAAAATTCTAAAAGTTGAATTGAAAGCTTTACATGATAACCTTAGATATGAATTTCTTGGTCCTAACTCCACTTACCCTGTGATTGTTGATACACAACTAAATGAAAGGGAAATTGATCTGCTCTTAAAGGAGCTGAGGATTCATAGAAAAGTAATTGGGTATACCATTAATGACCTGAAAGGAATTAATCCTTCTTTTTGTATGCACAGGATCTTGATGGAAGAGGAACACAGGCCACATGTAGATTTCCAAAGAAGATTGAACCCCTCCATGAAAGAAGTTGTAAAGAAAGAGGTTCTAAAATTACTTGATGCAGGTATTATCTATCATATATCTGATAGCAAATGTTTAAGTCCTGTACATTGTGTTCCTAAAAAGGGAGGTGTCACTGTAATAAAAAATAAGGAAAATGAGTTAATACCTGTTAGAACAGTCACTGTAATAAAAAATAAGGATAATGAGATGATAATATTATATCTTTTAGTTGATTCTCAAGTATTTGTTGGTGAAAATCATATCTAACTATAAGTGAAGCAAGCAACACATTGGGCATTTGAATCTTCATATCAATGATAAGATTGCAAAATTCCTCTAATAAGTTCTATTGTTTCACCATCAAATTTGCCAACATATTACTTGATTTTTTTTACTAAGTGCATCAACTACAACATTGGCTTTACCAACTTGTAATGAATGGTACAATCATAATCCTTAAGCAATTATATCCCCCACCTTTGTCTTATATTCAATTCTTTTTGATTAAATATGTATTTTAGGCTTTTGTAATCAGAATAAATTTAAAATATTTGTCCATATAAACAATTTCTCCATATATTTAAAGCAAAGATGATAGTAGTCAATTCTAAATCATGAGCTGGGTAATTCTATTTAAAATTTTTAATTACTGTGAAGCATATATACTCACTTGCCCATTTTGCATTAAAACACAATGATGACACCAAAATTCATAGTATATTTTGTGTCATTTCATTGGTCCCTTGGTGTCATATTTATGCTCTTTTGCTTGTTTTAAGCCTTATTTGTCAAATATTACAGAATCTACACCATTTCTTATGTTTGATGATTTTTAGGTAAAAAGTGCCATATTTTGATGGATTTTGAAAGATTTGAACACACCAATGGATTTCAAACGTCGAGAAGAAGCCGTCCGTCAATTTTCATGCAAATCGGAGCAAGTTTGAAAAATTACACTCCCGAGTGTAATAAATATTATGGTACCGTAATTTTTGCCCTAGAAAGCATAGAAGCAAAATTATGGCAGTGCCGTAATAAATATTACACTACCGTAATTTCCACCTAGAAATATACAGAAAGAAATTACAGCACTGCCGTAATAAAAATTATGGTACCATAATTTCAGCCTAGTTGCACAATTCTTTCGCTGGAAACTTGCGAAGATGATTTCTCGAGCTATAGACCACCTAATTGAGATCCGAAAGATGCTATAAACTCATCTCAATAAGGAGAAGACGGGGGAGAGAGAAAGCCCTAATTTTTGTCCATTGTACAGAGAGAAATCAAGGGAGGCATCCCTAGGGCATGGCCTCACCCCTAGAGGTGTAGAGGCCACCTTAGGCCGCGATGTTCACAAGGAAGCTTCGCATGGAGGAGGAGAGGATACCCCAGAAGTTCTAGAGCAAAAGGAGGTTGATCGGAGGAGAAATCAAAGGAATTGCGGGCGCCTACACTGTTCACACGCAAAATTACTACTATAATTTTCATTACAGCCATGCTGTTAGTTGATTTTCCCCTTCTTTTTGATTTTTGATCAATCTAATCTATGGTTTATTGTAATTCTTCTACCATGCTAGCTTAGACATCTTTTGGGACATGGGGTGTAATCCCCTTGATTTTATATGACTAGATAATTTTTATTTCGTAATGATAACTTTACTATGATAATTTTACTTATGTGATGAATGCCTTTAATTCTCCGAAGATTCATATTATTAGCATGTTTTAGAGTTTTCGCTATATGGACCGAGAGGTGATTTTCTTGAGAACTTGGAACCCTGAAATTGAATGTTAGGAACTCATCGTAAGAAATTAGGTTTGTTCTTATTTTTTGATTTTAGAAGTATAATGTCATGTTAATAATTTGAATCTAGGATTGAGTTATTGTGATAAACGTGATGATACTGTGAGACATCAAGTATCGGATTGTTGGAGAACCTTAAGTAGAACCTGTGTTGAGATTCAGATGCACGAGAGTGATCCTTGAGTTTCCGCTTGAGATGATTGACTTAGAATTCGGATGCATGAGAGTGATCCTTGAGTTCTTTGTCAATGATTACTTATATCTAACATTGAATAAATCCTGCATGAGAGTGAGGATTAGTTCTTTGTAAATTGTCTACGAGAGAGCGAGATGATTTCTTTATGAAATAAATTATGTCTTAATCATAATAAAATTTGATTGATGAACATCTATTCATATCTAGTCATGGAAATTAAGGTGGATGAAACCCTAGTCCCAGTTTCTCTCTCTGATATTTAGTTTACTTTCCGTTTGTGCTTTCATCATATTCGATTTGCTTAGCTAGTGAGAAAATAAATATTTGGTACTTAACACGAAGGTCTATGTGGTTTAATATCTTTTATTACTTTGAAGTATCCGTGCACTTGCGAACTACAACAAGTTTTTGGCGCCGTTGTCGGGGACCTTAGTTTTGTTAATATCAAAATAGTTGTTAGTATTGCTAGACTAAGTTTTATTTGTATTAGATTTAACTTTATATTCTATTTTTGCAAGTTTTGGATATTCAGAAGTTGTGATAGAACTGTGATTTCAGAAATTTTTTTATTTACTTGTGTTTTGTATTTTTTTTATATTTGACAAAAATTTAAAAAAAAATTGATTGATTGGTGTTGGATAATCTTTCTGTTCTTGATAGATTTGAAGATATGACTTTTAATCACAACTTGTGGGCAACTGAAAGAGATGAGGTATACATGCCACAAGGTAAGTATGAAGATGATTCATGGTGCATTCTTGCAGAAAAGGTAAATTCTTTTGTTCATAAATTAGACACTTTTAATATGCTCCCTGTTAGGACATCTTATTCTTTTATTAGATGTGATATTTGTGGATGTTTTGATCATTATACTTCTGACTGCCAATTTTTAAATCCCAATTCACCATGGCATCAAGATGATCAATATAATTCTATATGGGAAAATCACAAAACTTCTTTTTATGATGATTGCTCAAATCATATTTCTGAACCATGCTTTGAGGACACTGAAAAATCTAGCTTAGAGTTAATGTTTGAAAAATTCATGAAACAAAGTGAGGAGTCACATGAGACCTTTAAACAAATGAATTCTATGATGGATAATATGAGTGTTCATTCTGAAATGTTAGAAACCCATATAGCACAACAAAATTGTTTATTTGAGTTTGATTTGGAAACTGAGAAATTTGATTTAGAAAATTCCCCTTCTGATTTTGATAATTTGGAAATTGAGCATTATGTGAACATTAATGAATCTCACTCAGATTTTGATAATTGTAAAATTGATTCATTTGATAATTTATTTGTGGAAAAGTTTGAGGAAATTGATTTTGAAAAATCCCCTTTTGATTCTAATGAAAGTTATGAAATTGATTCTTTTGATGATATATTATTTATGGTTGAATCTGATTCTTGTAATTATGTGATTGATTCTTTTGATTCTTCTAAAGAATTATTTATGGACATACATGAGGGGATTGATTTAGAAAAATATAACTCTGATTTTGTTGATAATTTTAAAATAGTTAAATTATTTTAGAAAATTCTTTCCTCCAAACGGTTCGCACACAAGAAGATCTATGCGCTTACTCCCTTCGGTACACCTTGTGCTAGCAAAGTTCCTTGGTGTCTTTGTTCGTGTGAGATGGGAAGAAGAACGTCTTTCTTGCTCAGTCCTCGACTCTCCAAAGCGTGAAGAGAGAACTTCCACGAGAGGAGGTGATGTAGGGGTAATTCACAAAGCATGCAAACAACGATTTTCGAAAAATAGTGTTTTGTATTTTTATAAAGTAGAGAAAACCGAATTTAAACTAACGAGGTTTGAAAGTAGTGTTTTTGTATTTTTTAATAAGAAAACCGAATTAACTACTTGCAAGGAATAAGATAGAGCTACACTACTTGCTTCAAAGTAAATGACAATAATTGTAAAGTAAACTTACAGCGCGGCCCTTGAGAATAGAAGGACCGTCCTTCCCGTTCTTCACCGGTCCTACTCTGATGGAAGGTGTAGGTTACACACAGGGCAATCAGCAATCCCACACAGGCGTGGGTGAATTATAAAATAGATTAAATGACTACACAATCAAAAGTCAAGAGGGAGGCTAGTCCTCCAAATTCTCTTGCTCACACAAGTATGGGACTAACTAAGAGAAGGGGGAGAAAAAGGGAGAGGGATGAGCCAAACTCCTTTCCTTGCGCCAACTCCTACAATTGCGAGGGAAGTGTAGTAAGATGCTCTTAAGTTGTATGAAGAAAGAACACAAGAGGTTAGA
>JANTFE010009739.1:6844-20673 GCA_027562315.1 Costus pulverulentus
GCATATTTTACTTTGACGTATTTATTTCATGATTTTATCTTGGCCGAATATTTTCACGTGTTAGCCGTTACGATTCATATCGAGAGAAGGATCGTAACGGTCGAACCTCTGAGTAAAACTTGCGAGACCTCAACACGAGAGTGCTTGGTCTTCGCTCGAGGATTTCATAGTCTGCCATAGAACTCATTGGGTTCATCTTTGAACGATCCACCACGAGAGTAGGAGGTCGGTCTAAAACGAACACTGGGGTGTATCACTTGAGAGAGGGCATCTTGTACCCTAGGGTTAGACTCCTTGTGCAAAACCAATAAACCAAATAACTAATATCTTTCTTGTGCGGTTAAGACTATCATTGTGGTGGAAGCCGTAGCCCTGAATTCTCTCTTATTTCTTTTCTCTACCGAAGTAATTGCACTTGTTTGTTTTCAATTTCCGTCTTCAAAAACCCACGTTTTGATTCGCCTAGCTATTAGGACTCGGACTTTCTAGTACTCAACCTTGCTCCCTATGGGATTCGACATCTTTTGTATTACTACGACATATCCGTGCACTTGCGGACTATGTCAGTGAGATTTTAGATGGATATATTGTTTGAAGAATTTAATTTAAAAGTAAAACTACTTTTTGAATAAAATCAGCATATGAGTGTAATTTTTGAATTGATGTCAATTGATTAGTCTAGTTGATGTTTAGTCTATTTGCTATTTGTTCAGAAGAATGAATCCAAGATCCAAAAATAGTGAGTGACTCCCCTACTTGGCACTGTATAAAATTGACAGTGGTACCGAAGATATGGGTTGAAGTCTGAAAAGAAAAAAAAATTAGAGAGAAAGAAAAAGAAAATGACTCCTCTACTTGGCACTGTGTAAAATTGACAGTGGTACCTAAGATAAGAGTTGAAGTCCAAATAAAAAGTGTGTATCTATGTGAGTACATGCCATCAAAAACACAAAAAGAATAAAAAGAGAAATAAAGAAAAGGAAAATTCTGAGTGGATAAAGACTTTGGATATCTTATTCCTGTAAACAAAAGCATAATAGATTTGAACTGAAGATTAGATGAATTCATGAGACTGAAATTCTGTTTTTTTATACAAGTTGCAAAGTTTTATTCAATTAAGTTGTGAATCTTCAGAATTGAATTTAATGGATGATATGTTTATTTAAAATTTTATGAATCAATTGGTGGGATTTTTAATTAGTGATTGTATTTTAGACATTTATTTTTCATGAGAAAATCTATGCCTATGATCAATTTTTGATTTTTGCTTGAGGACAAGAAAAGTCTGAGCCTTATGTGTTTGATGACACTAAAATTTATAGTAAATTTCATGCCATTTCATATATCTTTTTGTGTCAAATTCATGAACCTTTGCTTATTTTTACGCCTTTTTTTATCAATTATTGCGGAATCTACACTCTTTTTGGTTTTTGATGATTTTTAGGCAAAAAGGCACGATTTTTAGGCATTTTCAAGCAATCCAGATGCATGAATGAATTCTCACCATCAAGAGGAGATAACATGTCAAATTTCATGAAGATTGGAGCTCCAGACCAAATTACAGCTGGGCTGTAATTTATATTACGGTATCGTATTTTGACAGCTACCGTAATATCAGAGCACTGTCGTAATTTAGGAATTTTTCATTCAGAAAGACTTTCAGAAATTACGTAACTACCGTAAAGATTGTTACGGGCCATAATTTGGTGCGCTTTCCGACCAGAAACTTTAGCTAAAAATACGGCATTGCCGTAAAGGATTTCACGGTACCGTAATTCCTGACATATTTCCACCCTAGAACTCGACTGAAATTACGGCAGTTCTGTAACCAAAAATACGGCCGTAATTACAACCTGAAGATGTGATTTTCATGGTCAAATTTAAGTCCGATTTTTGCTGGATCGATTGCGGACGATCCAAGCCATTAAATCCAAAGCTGTAAGAAGGAAAAGAGGAGCTTTCGACGAGACAAGGAAGGAGACACCAAAAGCTCTAATTTTCATCCTCTAACAAAGGAGAAATTGACTTTCACACCACCGACCTAGGTTTCGTTGCCGGGAAGCATACAGAACATCTCCGGCCATGAAATTTGAAGGGAAGCTTCACCTGGAGCCAGAGAACATACCCCAGAAGTTTCAACATGAAAGTATCTCGATCGGACGAGAAATCGACGAAGAACCCAGCGCCAGCACAGTTCACGCTAGAAAATGATGGCTGTTATTCGTTCTTCCCCTTTCTTTTTGATTTCTGATCGCTAGAAACTATAGATTATTGTAATCTTTTCTCCATGCTAGCTTAAACCTTTGTGGGACATGGGGGAGTAATTTCGTTTGATTTCTTAATGACTAGATAAATTTTTCATTACTTCGTCATGTATAATTTTAACATGATGATTCTACTTATGTGATAATTGCTCTTTGATTCTCCATTGATTTATGTTATTAATCATGTTTTAGAGTTTTCGCAATAAGGACCGAAAAGTGACTTGCTTGAGAACTTGGAACCTTATAATTGCATGATAGGAACTTACTGTAAGAAATTAGGTTAGTTCTTGTTTCTTGATTTTAGAAGAATAATTACCATGTTTAATAATATGAATCTCGGATTGAGTCAATTTATCAAACGTGAAGTCTTATGCAAAAGCAAGGATTGAGACGTTGGAGAACCATAAGTAGAACTTGTGTTGAGACTCGGATGCACGAAAGTGATCCTTGAGTTCTTTGATGGATGATTTACTTATTTTCAACTTGGGATAGATATTGCGCGAAAGCGAGGATCGGTCCTTGCATGGTTGTCTGCACGAAAGTGAGATAATCCTTTTAGAAAGTAAATTATGCCTTTATCATGATGAAATTAAACTGACGAATTACTATTCATATTTAGTCATAGAAATCAAAGTGGATGAAACCCTAGTCCCAATTTTTCTCTCTGGTATTTTCGTTAGCTTTCGATAATTCACTTGCATAGTTTTGATTGCCTAGATAGGAAGAAATCGATTGTTTGGTACTTGACAAACAAGGTCTCTGTGGGATCGATATTTTTTTTATTACTTCGAATATCCGTGCACTTGCGGACACAACAGGTTTTTGGACACAACAAGTTTTTGGCGGCAACGCTAGAAATAAGTTTCTGTCTAGCTACTTGTTGGTATACAACAGCTCCCCCTGGAAAGGGAGATCCAACATGCGATAGACTTGGTGACGGGAGCTCCTCACACAAACCTGCCCCACCATAGACTCAACCCTACTAAACACGCCGAGTTGCAACGTCAAGTCCAAGGGGTACATCCGTGAGAGCCTTAGGCCTTGCACTATCCCAGCTCTGCTCATGCCCAAGAAAGATAGATCTTGGCGCATGTGTATAGATTGTCGAGCCATTTATAAGATCACTGTCAAGTACCGGCTCCCCATACCCCGTCTTGACGATATGCTCGATTTGGTTTCGGTTTCGTCATGGTTTACCAAGTTAGACCTCTGAAGCGGATATCGCCAGGTTCGCATCCGCGAGGGTGACAAGTGGAAGACTGCGTTTAAGACCAAAGATGGTCTATATGAGTGGTTAGTCATGCCCTTTAGCTTGACGAATGCCCCCTCCACATTCATGAGGTTGATGAGTTAGGTCCTCAAGCCCTATTAGGGTGAATTCCTGGTCATCTACTTTGACAACATTCTGATCTTCAGCCGCACCCGAGAGGAGCACTTAGAGCATCTTCTCTCTACCTTTGAGATTCTCTGGAAGGAGTGCCTCTTCCTTATCACAAAGAATTGCACCTTCAAGGCCACCCAAGTCCATTTTCTAGGGTACATAGTGTATGACCAGGATCTCTCTATTCACCTTGCCAAGATTGATGCCATTCGGCATTAGCCTGAGCCTCGCACTATTTCTGAGCCCGTTAACCTAATGTCTATCGAAAGATGACTTCGAGTGGACACTGGCCACTCTGCGTGCCTTTGAAGGACACCATTACTACAGTCCCTGTTCATCGACTTCTAGACTTTTCCAAAGTCATTGAAGTTGCTTGCGAAGCCTCCGGTATTGGGATCAGAGGAACTCTAAGCTAAGAAGGCCACCCGGTTGCCTTCTTTAGCCAAAAACTAAACATTGTTCGGTAGCAGTACTCCACATATAACAAGGAATTCTAAGCCATTGTCCAATCATTAAGGCAGTGGAGGTACTATTTACTCCACCGTGAGTTCGTCCTGTATAGTGACCACCAGGCCTTATCCTTCTTGAGTGCCCAAAAGAAGTTGGGTGCCCAGCATGCCAAGTGGGTGGTGTACTTGTAATAGTACACTTTTGTGATTAATCATAAAGTGGGTAAGGAGAACATAGTAGCGGATGCCCTGAGCCGAGTAAGGACCCTTTTGTGTGTTATGCATATCCATGTCAATACCTTAGCCTATGTTAAGGATGAGTACCCTAGCTACCCAGATTTTGGTGCCATTTATACTCACCTAAGCGAGTCTGAGGATGTCGAGTCACCTTACGAGTTGTGTGAGGGTTACTTATTCTTTGGGAACTAGTTGTGTATTCCCCGGTCCTCCCTTCACGACCACATTCTATTAGAGTTACACGCGGGTTGTGTTGCTGGCCACCATGGACATGACAAGACATTTGAAATGGATGAGGGGCGCTTGTATTGGCCCTCCTTGCATAAAGACGTGGAGCGCATTGTTTGCCACTGTGGCACTTGTCAAATAGCTAAGCCTCGACCCCCGAACACTGGTCTATACACCCCACTACCTATTTCTGAGGGTCCATGGAGGGACCTCAGCATGGACTTCATCCTAGGGTTGCCCCACACCGCATTTCTATTCCATCTACATTGTAGTGGATCGGTTCTCCAAGATGGCTCATTTCATCCCCTGTTCTAGGATAGCAGATGTGTCCCACATAGCCCATCTCTTTGTTAGGGAGGTAGTTTGCCTCCATGGCCTTCCACACTCTATAGTGTCCGATCACAACACCCGTTTTGTGAACCACTTTTGGCGATCACTGTGGGCACTATTATGGACCACCCTTAAGTTTTCTACATCTTATCACCCTCAAACCGAAGGCAAAACTAAGGTCGTTAACTAGAGTTTGGGTAACTTACTCCGATGTCTCATTGGTGATCACCCTAAGAGTTGAGACACTATGCTCCTTGTTGCCGAATTCACGTATAATAGTGCGGTCAATCGATCTACCAGTCTAAGTCCCTTCCAAGTGGTCTTTGGGCAACAACCACAAAAATCTATTGACTTGCATGACCTTCTAATGGAGTCCCATCTTTCTGAGCATGCATTTTCCTTTGCCAATCATATCGTGAGTTTGCATGAGGAAGTTCGGCATCGGATCTTCTAGGCAATGCTCGAAATGCTCTGAAGGCCAATGAACACCATAGGCCACTCCACATTAGTGTATGTGATATTGTGGGGGTGCACATCCACCCTGAATGAGTAGCAAATTGGGCACATTTTATGCGACAAGCATAGTACATGGGGCCCTATGTGGTACTACAATGGGTAGGCTCCAACGCCTATGTCCTCGATCTACTGGAAAGCATGGGGATCCACTGATGTAGGAGCATGTGACATGAAAGAAGGGGAAGATCTAGCCCCAATGGTGCCCCCAAAAATTTTCCACAGAAAGTTCCTCGGGGTACCCAGCGATGAAAGTCACGACCTGTGACTCCTGCAGACAGCCATCCGAATCAGCAGCGACTTCACATGCACAAGTTCGATTTTCCACAGAAAGTTCCTCGGGGCATCCAACGACGATAACCTTGCCCCGTGGATCCTGCAGGCAACTACCGGGTGCTCAAGTCTGATTTTCCACAGAATGTTCCTCGGGTCACCCAATGATGAAAGTCACACCCCGTGATTCCTGCAGGCGACTCCCCGATGAGATTTCGGAATCGGGAGCGGCACCACGTGCACAAGTCAGAAATTCCACATAAAGTTCCTCGGGTCACCCAGCGACGAAAGTCACACCCTATGACTCCTGTGGACAGTTTTCCACAGAATGTTCCTCGGATCACCTAGCGATAAATGTCACACCCCGTGACTTCGGCGGACAGCCACCCGAAGCTGCAGAACTACCGCGACGACCCCACTTTGATGTATACAACCCACCCTACCATGTTGCTCCACCCCATGAAGACCCAAAGGAGCCCAACAAGGTTGTTATTCGGCGATCCCAACGCCCATCTCACCCACCGGAGCGCTTCGTGGGTGTTATCAGCCCACTCTCCATCCACACCGAAGTAATCTGGCCCAAGGACGCTACCAACCAACCCCTTGAGAGCTCAACTCCAGATGGGCCCCACAACTACATCAGCAACACGGCCCAAGAGAAGGCCGTGACGATAGTTACGCAGCCCAGTACTTCAAAATTCAACTGCTTTGTCGCGATGTGTTCTGAGCGCGTCTAACCGTCGCCGCAACCACCTCGTACGCTGAAAAATCAAAGGACCTGCGGCAGTCCACTTTAGTTGGTAGAAGTTTGTTAATCTTTTGTCCGTTGTAGAAGTTTTTTGTCCTTATGTGGCAGTCTTGACTACTTTTGGGCTGCAAAAGTAGGTAGTTGGTAGGAATTCAGCCCTTGTCTTGTTCCCCTCTCTTATCCTATAAAAGAGAAGGGTGGGCTAGCTTCATTTTCAGTTCTCTTAGAAGTAGAGTTCTCCCGGTGAGCGAGTGTGCCTCCAGCGTGTGTGTGGAAGACGAAGTAGCATCGTCTTCGACGTTTGTAAGAGTCGGCGACCAACATCTTGACTTAATTTCCTGCTTGTATCTCCTGCTTTTGAGAAGTAAGGTGGGTCAGGTTCGCCTATTTTTACACGTTCTTTCTGAGTCGTGTTTTCGTTCGCCCTCTCACCCACGAGCATCCAAGTGTCGGAGTCGTGGACGGTTTCCCTATTCGTTGGTTTGATCGCAGGTGCATAAGGACGCGAGCTAACCCCGCGATCCGCAATCCCTATTTGTGCTTTGCTTAAAATTGCTCTAGAGGTTAGTGAGTGAATTTCAGTAATTTTGGGTGCTGTTAGATTTCTCTCGCATTAGTATTGCCTCGAAACGAATTTGCGCCGATTTCTCGTGTTTCTTGCTATACTTTCTGAGCGATTTGACTTCCCTCATCTCAAGACCCTCTCACGAATTCTGTGCATTGTGTAAACACCATAGAGGATGGCATTAAGGACCAACCCTCCTATAGTAGCTACATCAATTCTGGTATCAGAGGACGTCGCGCGTTCGATTCTTATCGTTCGCACGGTCTGACTCATCGCATCACATATTTCCGCATTGTTTTCGCGTTTTCAGCATCCTACACTTAGTCATTTTCGACCTTGTTTGTGCATGGTGACTACACGGTCACAAGTTATGTCGTCCCAATATCTGAAAACCATCCCTGAAACCCAAGTGTCATCCCAACCCTCGAAAGGGAGTAGAACCCATTTAGAATCGTTGGCTGCACTTGAAGCGCGTGTAGACGCCAAGTTGGATGCGTTGTCAGCATCCTTGGAATCCCATGAAGGGAATACAAGCGCGATATTTCAGCAAATTATGGCAAGTCGCTCTGAGCCATCGGAGCATAGGCGCTCCAACCCGGTTAACCCTCCTCCGTCTGCCAACCCAGCCCCACCGACTAGAGAGTTGCCTCCGATGACCACGCCCCCGCGGCCACGAGTCTTTGAGGATGAGTCCGGTCACCTGCGACCTCATGAGGTCCAGGGGGACCTCGGTTATGGATACGGGCCCTTGGATGAGGATGACGTGTGGGCCACGCAAGGGCCTCAATCTAATGGTCGCTTTGGGCACGCTTGCGCCGAGCAACGATCCCCGGCCCGACACCATGTCGAGCGCCCTCGCTTGGAGGACGATATCCACCACTTCATTAGGCACACCCCCGCGCCCTTTGCCGGTGGTCTTGACCCATCGCAATTCCTCGATTGGATCACTTCTGTCGACTCCTACTTTGACCTTAGTAACTTGCATCCTGACGCACGCGTTAGGTTTGTGCGCACCCTGCTCGAAGGCCCTGCACGTTTGCATTGGGCAAACGTGGAGCGCCAAAATGCGCAGCAAGCTCTTCCTCCCATCACCACTTGGGAAGAAATGAGGTATCGCCTCCGCGAGCGATACGTGCCCCCCTCCTATAGGCAACGCCTCCTTGATCAATATAGTAGCCTACACCAGAGATCGAGTACCGTCTAGGAGTATCGCCTCACCTTTGAGACGTTACAACTCAGGTGTAATTTATAGGAGGACCCCGAGTTAGTCTTGTCAAAGTTTAGGAATGATCTCCGCGCGGACATCCGACGCACCCTGCCTACATATAGCTCAGAGACCTTCGACCAAACCTTCCAGCGCGCTCGCGATATCGAGCATGATCTTAGGGCTGCGGCTAGGCGCAGCGAGTCTGGACCCCCTAGGTGCCATCCTTTGGGTGGACCTCCTCACGCCCACCCTCGACCCGAGCGCCACGAACCTCGTCATGATCCACGGCCTGCGCCTGCGGCCCATCACTCCCCTAGGCGTTTAGCCCCCAGGGCCCCACCTTCTCGCCCCACTTGGGAAGGGAGGGGGAAGGCCCCACTTGTCAGCCTGCCTGGTCGCGTCCACTGTTACAATTGCCTGCAGCCGGGCCATCTGTCCCGCGACTGCCCTAAACGGTCTGCCACCACG
The DNA here is from genome assembly GCA_027562315.1 of Costus pulverulentus. Lineage (NCBI taxonomy): Eukaryota > Viridiplantae > Streptophyta > Magnoliopsida > Zingiberales > Costaceae > Costus > Costus pulverulentus. The sequence continues at coordinate 15,508 of JANTFE010009739.1, forward strand.
GACAAGACCCCCGCCCGAGTCGCCACTATCACTCGCGAGCCTGCGGAACACGATGTTGAGGCCGAGTGCTAAACTAGTGGTGACGAGTCGGGTCACCCCACACTTGCGGTTGTGTGGTGCACCTTCTGTCCATACCCCACCCTCCGAGGATTGGAGGCGTACGAGCATCTTCATGACTTACATCAAGTGCAACTGACACTCATGTAAGATCATCATCGACGGTGGTAGTAGTTTGAATGTGGTCTCTCAGACCGCAATCACCCGCTTCGGACTCCCCCTCGAACCTCACCCGAAGCCATATTCCCTCGCGTGGGTGGACACGTCGAGTCTTCCGGTCACCCACCGGTGCCAAGTTCCCATCGCTTTCTGGGACTATCGTGAGAAGGTGTGGTGCGACGTGGCGGCTATGGATGTCGCCCATGTCCTCTTAGGTCGTCCCTGGCTCTACGATAGGGACGTGACCCACTATGGTCGGTCGAACACTTATGTGTTTGACCACAATGACCAGAAAATCCGTTTGATCCTGACCCCACCAAAGGAGCTGCGTGCTTCTACCTCCAAGGGTGTGGTTGTCCCTCCATCGGCTGCCCCTCCGACCCCACCTGTCGTGTCCCTCATGCGAGCCTCCGCACTTATGCACAAGGCCACCGAGTCCAAGGTTGTCTATGCCCTAATGGTGCGCGAATCCTCGGGTACTCCTCCTCCCTTAGATGAGGCGCATCCCCCGGAGATCGCGGCTATCTTGACCGAGTTCTCTGACATCAGCCCGACGGACCTACCCCACGGGCTCCCTCCGAATAGGGAGATCCAACATGCCATTGATCTTTTCCCGGGAGCACCTCTCCCCAACTTACCCCATCATCGGTTAAACCCCACCGAACATGCTGAACTGCAGCGTCAAGTGGATGAACTCCTCACCAAGGGGTACATCTGTGAGAGCCTAAGTCCTTGCGCGGTACCCACCTTACTCACGCCCAAGAAAGATGGGTCGTGGCGCATGTCTATTGACAGTCGCGCCATCAATAGGATCACTATCAAGTATAGGTTCCCCATACCAAGACTTGATGATATGTTGGACTTAGTCTCCGGTGTGTTGTGGTTTTCCAAGCTTGATCTTCGCAGCAGATATCACCAGGTCCGCATCCGCGAAGGTGATGAATGGAAGACTGCATTCAAGACCAAGGATGGTCTTTACGAATGGCTCGTCATGCCATTCGGGTTGCCTAACGCCCCGTCCACCTTCATGTGCCTCATGAACCAAGTTCTCAAGCCCTACATGGGCAAATTCCTGGTTGTCTACTTTGACAACATTCTGATTTTTAGTCGGTCCCGAAAAGAGCACTTGGAGCATCTTCGCTCCACCTTTGACCTCCTACGGAAGGAGCGCCTCTTCCTTAAGACGAAGAAGTGCGCCTTCATGACAAATCGAGTCCACTTCCTGGGTTACATCGTCTCGGATGAGGGTCTTTCTGTTGACCCGGCTAAAGTTGAAGCCATCCGACATTGGCCTGAACCCCGCATAGTGTCCGAGGTCCGCAGCTTTTTGGGCCTCGCAGGCTTTTACCGCCGTTTCATCCAGGGTTTCAGCACGATTGCTTCCCCGCTGACCCAACGTCTGTCCAAGGATGACTTTGAGTGGACCACAGCCACTCAACGTGCATTCGACGCCCTTAGGGATGCCATCACGACCGCGCCTATCTTGCGCCTCCTGGACTTCTCCAAAGTCTTTGAGGTTGCTTGCGATGCCTCCGGTACTGGGATTGGAGGCACCCATAGCCAAGAAGGCCACCCTGTCGCCTTCTTTATGTCATCGTTCAGTCACTTCGTCAGTGGAGGCACTACCTCCTCCACCGCAAGTTTGTCTTATACAGCGACCATCAAGCCTTGTCTTTCCTTAGTGCCCAAAAGAAATTGGGCGCCCGCCATGCCAAGTGGGTCGAGTACTTGCAATAGTACTCCTTTGTGATCAATCACAAGGCGGGTAAGGAGAACATCGTCGCGAACGCTCTGAGTCACATCTGCACCCTTCTGTGTGTGATGCGCACCCACGTCAACACCTTTGACCACGTCAAGGAGGAGTACGCCACGTGCTCCAACTTCGGTGCCATCCACGCTGCCTTGACTGAGTCCCCCGACCCCGAGTCCCCTTACCAATTGTGCGAAGGCTATCTTTTCTTGGGGAACCGCTTGTGCATTCCCCGCTCATTGCTTCGAGATCATCTTTTGCTCGAGCTGCACGCGGGTGGTGTTGCCGGCCATCACGGCCGTGACAAAACCCTTGAGATGGCAGAGGAACGCTTCTTTTGGCCCTCTCTCAGCCGGGACATTGAGCGTATTGTGCGCCATTGCGGCACATGACAAATGGCTAAACCTCGCCCCGCGAACACTGGCCTTTACACTTCGTTGCCGGTTGCTGACAGTCCTTGGAATGACCTTAGCATGGACTTTGTCCTAGGGCTTCCCCACACCGCCTCACGCTTCGATTCCATCTACGTGGTTGTAGATCGGTTCTCAAAGATGGCCCACTTTATCCCCTGTTCACGGATAGCGGACGTGTCCCACGTCGCACATCTCTTCTTTAAGGAGATTGTCCGCCTCCATGGCCTCCCTAAGACAATCGTGTCTGATAGTGACACACGCTTTGTGAGCCACTTCTGGCGCTCACTTTGGGCCCTCATGGGCACCACTCTGAAGCTCTCCACAGCTTACCACCCTCAAACCGACGGTCAAACCGAAGTCGTTAACCGTAGTTTAGGCAACTTGCTCCGGTGCCTCATTGGCGACCACCCGAGGTCTTGGGATGCCATCCTTCCTATGGCAGAATTTGCGTATAATAGTGCAGCCAATAGGTCTACGGGTCTTAGTCCCTTCCAAGTGGTTTCCGGTCGTCAGCCACGTAAACCCATTGACTTGCATGACCTGCCCATGGAGTCCCATCTTTCTGAGCATGCATACTCTTTCACTCAGCAGGTAGCTAGCTTGCATGACGAAGTTCGGCATCGAATCTTTTTGGGCAATACTCGTAATGCTATGAGGGCCAACGTGCACCGTAGGCCACAACACATTTCTGTAGGTGAGCTGGTAAGGGTGCGCATCCACCCCGAGCGTGTTTCCCATCGAGCACATTTTAAGCTTCAGCCACGTTACATGGGGCCCTACGCGGTGGTGCAGCGGATTGGCTCCAACGCCTATGTGCTGGACCTACCTGAGGACATGGGCATCCATCCCGTCTTCAACGTGGCGGACCTACTTCCTTTCTACGGTCCTTTGGAGGGGCCATCGGACCCTGACGAGCCTCTACCCCCTAGTTCTCCAGAGGAGAACTCCTCAGAGCACGCAGCGGAAGCTGATGCAGGAGCATGCGACATGAAAGAAGGGGAAGATCTAGCCCCAATGGTGCCCCAAAAATTTTCCACAGAAAGTTCCTCGGGGTACCCAGCAACAAAAGTCACGCCTCATGACTCCTGCAGACAGCTATCCAAATCAGCAGCGACTTCACATGCACAAGTCCGATTTTCCACAGAAAGTTCCTCGGGGCACCTAGCGACGATAACCTTGCCCCGTGGATCTTGCAGGCAACTACCGGGTGCTCAAGTCCGATTTTCCATAGAATGTTCCTCGGGTCACCCAACGACGAAAGTCACACCCCGTGACTCCTGCGGGCGACTCCCCGACGAGATTTCAGAATCGGGAGCGGCACCACATGCACAAGTCAGAAATTCCACAGAAAGTTCCTCGGGTCACCCAGCGACGAAAGTCACGCCCCGTGACTCCTATGACAGTTTTCCACAGAATGTTCCTCGGGTCACCCAGCGACGAAAGTCACACCCCGTGACTCCTGCGGACAGCCACCCGAAGCTGCAGAACTGCCCCGACGACCCCACTTTGACGTATACAACCCACCCTACCATGTTGCTCCACCCCATGAAGACCCAAAGGAGCCCAACAAGGTGGTTATTCGGCGATCCCAATGCCCATCTCACCCACCGGACCACTTCGTGGGTGTTATCAGCCCACTCTCCATCCTCACCGAAGTAATCCGGCCCAAGGATGCTACCAACCAACCCCTTGAGAGTCCAACTCCAGATGGGCCCCACAACTACATCAGCAACACGGCCCAAGAGAAGGCCACGATGATAGTTACGCAGCATAGTACTTCAAAATTCTGCTGCTTTGTCGCAATGTGTTCTAAGTGCGTCTAAACGTCGGCGCAACCACCTCGTACACTAAAGAATCACAGGACCTGCGCCAGTCCACTTTAGTTGGTAGAAGTTTGTTAATCTTTTGTCCGTTGTAGAAGTTTTTTGTCCTTATGTGGCAGTCTTGAGTACTTTTGGGCTGCAAAAGTAGGTAGTTGGTAGGAATTCAGCCCTTGTCTTGTTCCCCTCTCTTATCCTATAAAAGAGAAGGGGTGGGCTAGCTTCATTTTCAGTTCTCTTAGAAGTAGAGTTCTCCTAGTGAGCGAGTGTGCCTCCAGCGTGTGTGTGGAAGACGAAGTAGCATCGTCTTCGACGTTTGTAAGAGTCGGCGACCGGCGTCTCGACTCAATTTCCTGCTTGTATCTCCTGCTTTTGAGAAGTAAATCCCACCGATCTGGGTGGGTCAGGTTTGCCTGTTTTTACAAGTTCTTTCTAAGTCGTGTTTTCGTTCACCCTCTCACCCACGAGCATCTGAGTGTCGGAGTCGTGGACGGTTTCCCTATTCGTTGGTTTGATCGCAGGTGCATAGGCACGCGAGCTGACCCCGCGATCTGCAATCCCTGTTCATGCTTTGCTTAAAATTTCTCTAGAGGTTAGTGAGTGAATTTCCGTAATTTTGGGTGCCGTTGGATTTCTCTTGCATTAGTATTGTCTCGAAACGAATTTGCGCTGATTTCTCCTATTTCTTGCTATACTTCCCTCATCTCAAGACCCTCTCACGATTTCTGTGCATTGTGTAAACACCATAGAGGACGGCATTAAGGACCAACCCTCCTATAGTAGCTGCATCATCCACCCTGTATTCAATGTCGTGGACCTTCTACCCTACCATGACCCATTGGAGGAGGACCTTGTTGGAGTATGCCCTTAAGGCTAATGTTTGAGGCCTAGGGATTCTATGAGTATCATGTATATAAACTCTTATGTTTATAAAGGCAATGGTTATTATTCAGATTGTTACATCATC
>JANTFE010009774.1:4920-16199 GCA_027562315.1 Costus pulverulentus
AGAATTATGGAAATGTCTTGGAGACTTTCCTTATCTCAAACCTTCTCATCCTAGCCGCCCACTTGTCTTGATCCTAGCCTTTCATAAACCGCCTCTTTCCCTATAAAAGAGCACCTAGCCGAGCCCTCTTAAAGGTGATCAATCCTTGAGGACGTGAACACAAGAAGAGGGGCGAGTGCTAGGAGCAAAGACGCATCTTCCTCCACAACCGCAAGCCTCTTCCTCCTTTCCTCTTGGCGCAAAGGAGCTTTAGTGCTTGGCGGTTTGGGTAGTCTTCCTTCTTCTCTTGGCGCATCCTCTTTCTTGGTGGCACAAGTGAAGTAGAGCATCTCCCTAAGGCTTGGATTTTCTTCCCGAGGCTAGCACCGGGCGTGGAAGAAGAGAACTCAAGAGATCCGTGTGTGTGAGACTGCAGAGGGCGCACACTTGGGCGCCTACATCGGCATCGCTCCAAATTGCTCTTAAGGTATTTCTTAACTCATCGTGTCGACTCTCTTGCTTGTGATCTTCACTGGGTTTTTGGGACCGGCCTGTTTCGGGGACATTCTTCCGCTGCGTAAAATGTATGTCCATGACTCTGAAAATTTGTAAAATGTCCCCGGGGTTTCCCAACACAAATCCTACTATTTATCATCCATATCTCTACATGACTTATGATATGTCCAATGACAGTCGTTTTGATCACCCATTTACAGAGAGACGTAAGACTGTATCAAAACATACCCATCATCATATCTAGACATGAATACCTCAAGTCTAAGGATCAATGCAAACCTCTTGCATGTGAGATTGACTTGTTGACTTGACAAGTCAATCCTCACGGTGGATCACTCCAGTGTATCTAATGCACCTGTATGTCTGCGTTACTGTGCCCCGCACCTAACCAGCCCATACACCAGTCTCACATGTACCAAAGCTGTCTCATATCTACTAAGGTACCTTGACTGGGGATATCTTACGAGAACGGATCCAATCCAAACTCCTGGGACATTATATATGCAACTCAATACATCAACGCAGGTAGAGAAGTCTGCATAATAACAACCATGCCTCTATAAAGAATAATAGTTCTATCAAAGTACATTCAAACAATGTCTGACCATGTTCGTACATTGGTCTTGAGGACATATACACCAACACATCTGACTTTGCATAGACTCAGGCTCCTCAGCTTGTTGATTGTTCCTTGTGCGAACAACCATGGTGAAAGGTGGTATGGATTTGGCGCAGAAAGAACTAGGTGCCAACAAGCAATCAACTTATGGACTAACAAACAGCAACACCACTTATCAATGATTGTTGAGTACAGCAATAGATTATGAGCATGTATTCTTTGGCAATTATTGATAGTAACAAGCAGATATGCAAAATTAGCAGCCTGCAGTAGGCAGGAAAAAATACAGGAAATCGGAAAGCCACAAAACCGGTAAGCTACAGTAGTCAACTGGAAATTTCAATCCAGCTTAAGATGTTAAGCCAACACTACACGCAAATCAGAACTTTCAGTAATGTTTCAACAAACAGGTTCAGTGCAAGACTCAGCAACAAACACAGGACTAGGTTTCTAGCACAAGTAGCAATGGCAGAGAGAATAAACCCAGAGAATCGTGAGCAAGAAACCAACCAGAGAAAACTAACAATTCAGAAATCAGTCACGCAAGTAAGTGCAGAAAATTTCAGCGAGTAATAGCGCAAATCAGAGACATTCAGCAAAGGGGGCCTTTGATACCACTGATGAAGGACGTAAATCCTAGCCCAAGAATCACCCTAGGTATGTAGCTCTAAGCACAGGTAGATGCTGGATTTAAAGAAGATGAGGGGTGAATGCACCTGGGCCCCCTAAGGAAAGGGGGCCAAACTCCTTCGACTCTTCCAAGGCAGTGGATTTCGTCTGAGGATTCCCAAATGTTGGTGAGGGCCTCTAACTGCTACTCCACTTTAGATCCAAGAGAAGATTGGCTGGAAGCTTGGAAACCGGCAATGGAATAGTAACACAATCTCGGTAAGGAACAATAATGCAATCTAATAGTAACGCAGCCTATGATGAGTGGAGGGGAATGATCGGCAGGGGAAACAGCAGCTTCGGGTGATGATGAACGTGGGTGAACGGCAGTGGAACGTGGAGGCGTTGGATGGAATAGATGGATTGGTAACCGGGGTGGAGAGCAAGCTCAATCCGACGAGGAACAAGCTCAACTCAAGAACAAACACAAGGTTTTCATATTCAAAGATTTTCAACTAAGTGTGCAAAGCGATACAAAACAAGCTTAAAACCTATCTGTCCCAACGATTACATTTCTCGGTGACCCTTGGAATTCCTTATGTGAGCGTCCATTGGTGATGACAGGCTATTTGCTGGTTTGCTATGATGTATCTATTTGCGCATGCTGAAAGAAGCTTTTGTTACTGCTGGCTGTATTTGTCCACTTGGCAAAGGTGATCGACTTGTATAGGCTTGAGCTGGTCTTGTCTTGCTTGATGTGAAGTTGGACTGGATTCAGAATTTGCTTTGATTTTGATGGCGCATTAATTTGGGCTGATTTATGGTCCATCTTAGACATGGCTGAACTTGGGTGCGGTTTGACTTCCCTCGGCTGATATTGAGTGTGTCTTCAAATGCTGGCTAGTATTGATCTTCATCGACTAATATTGGTCTTGATCATGCCACAGTCACATTGATGTTAGGGAGGAGCTAGGTGCTTGCATGTGCAATACATTGAAGATGTCCCTACATCAGCTATCTCTGGGGGCAAAGAATTCTCCTTTGGAGAATTAAAATTGAAGCTTGTAGAGATTCCGGTGGTAAGCCAAGGGTGTAGAGATTGTCTCGGTTCGCTACCCCTACATCAGCTTTTCCGAGGGTTGCAGAATTCTCCTCCGGAGAATTAAAGTTGAGGCTCCATTGTGGTTCAGGTGGCCTTCCCAATGTATGCAAATTGTTCTCAGCAGTTGTAGCATCCTCATGCCTGCAAATAAAAGGCAAATATTTGAAAGTACATATTTTCTTATGTGTCTTATCAATATACGACTTGAAAACATGATAAGTAAATGTGGAGCTAGATAGATAGGCATTGCACGCATGAGAGGAGTCCATGTTTATGATGAAATCAATGTAAATATTTTGCAAGATAATAAAGTAAACAATGCTAGTGTCATAAGAATTCCCAAGAGAGTGTGGAACCATAGTTTTGTTATTGGAAGGTAGCTTGTAAGCATGGTAAGAAAATGTGAGCATACATTCAAGAGCTTCAAAAGACAATGGCAAACACAATAAGCATGTCTCTTTTCGTGGTCGATGTTCGAGAGGAGTATCAAGAGTGATCTCCAATAGCTACCACAAAATTATCCAATAATTGCTATCTATTTTAGGGGAACATGAAAAGAGCGGCCATGGAGTCCTAATTGTTTTTTGTAAAGTGTAATCAGAGAAAATCAAGCCAATGTCAGGTTCATGATAAACTTTACCATGCGGCTCTTCATTTAAAGCAACAAAAGACTCCATGTGGAGCATATGTATGGTTATGGTTTTATCAAAGCAAGAGTCTACTTTAAAATCATCATGGCAGTTGATTGATTCCTTGGAGGTGATAAGTAATTGTCTATTAGTTTCAATCCCTAAAGGTTTTGATAGCTCAAGAGTGAATGGTATGTTTTCCTTCTTAGTTTCCTTTTTTATTGAGGGGGTGGCTGAAAAATACTGGCAAGTATAGTTGATGGATAGGAATTTTCCTAGGGGATAATGCCAAGCCAAACTTCCATGTTGGTAGGGTCGGGTAAGGACTAGTGGGTGGTCACTAGAACTAGTAGGAAAGTCACCTAAGAAGGGACTTATCATAAAAAATGGTCTACATAAGAATGGGCTAAGACATGGTGCTATGACTATTAAAGGATTAGACACCTCTTCATGCACTTCCATGTTCGCACCTTTACCCAAAGTATGAGGTTTCTCATCAATAGCCACCAAAGCTAATGGTGTGGTACCTTCCTGCACCTTTTCAAGATTTTCAATTATTTCAGGTTTGGGTTCAGACTTCGGTTCCAAGATTGATGTCAGTATAATGGGTTCTAGAGGTCTCCTAAGGGTTAAAGGCTGAGGCTGAATTGGTTCTCCTAGAGATGGCTTAGGTGGGTATGCAGGTTTGGTGTTGGTATGGTGACTAGAATTTTCGAACTCATCAAGCCATTGGTTTAAGGAATCCATGGAGGCTTGCAGATCAGTGAGCATGGTAATCATGGTATTCATAGTGGCTGAGTTATTGGCTTGAACCTTTGGACTTAGGAAGACAGATGACTTATCCTTAACTTTTAGTAAAGTCCTCACATGCACAGCTTGCCTCTTCTTAGCTAACTTGATCTCATACTCAATTTTGAGGGCATGTTGGTAGGATTCTTCTAAGGTCTTAATAGGGTAAAGCATGATAACGTTCCTTATATCGTTCCTAAGTCCCCTCTCAAACCGGTCAAGGGTTATCCATGTATCTTCCTCTATGCCACTTCTAAAAAGTAAGTCAGCAAACTGTTTCTTTGTATTCAGTTACAGAGTCTTCTCCTTGGGCCAATGTGGAAAATTGGTCATTTATGTATTTCCTATAGTGTGAGGTTACATATTGTTCTCTCAATCTCCATCTCATATGCCTCCATGTTATGTTGTGATATCCCTGATTTACTAACATCCCTTTCAAACAATGCCAAGATATTCTAGCCGAGCCACATAAGAGGAGCTCAGCACAAGGTACCTTCCTATCTTCGGGTGTAACACTCCTTTCAAAATATTGTTCGACACGTTGTAGCCAATCTAGGAACTGATGGGAGTCTAAGTTTCCATCAAAGTAAGGTAGACTTCTAAAGTATCTACCGTTGGTGTCTCTAGTTGAAAGGGTAACTAGATGATGTGTGTCTTGACTTTTATAACCTTGGTCCCAATGGTGTTGTGCATATGAGTGGGTATAGTTTTGAGCATGATAGTCATTTGTTCCTTTAGACATGCTGTTAACTCAATGTCACAACAATGTATATATAACACAAGTGTGGAGTATGTAGATGTCAGGTTTAGCAAATGTTCAGCAAGGTGCAGCATATGAATTTACACTAAAGTAGCAGTGAAGACGCAAAGGTGCAGCAAGAGCAGGTTCAGCTTAATAACATGTGTCAATGCAGCAGTGGGTGTGAAATCAATTTTCAGCATATAAACCAATTTATAGCAATAGTCAGCAATGCAGTACATGTATACAATGTGACAGCGAGTTATGCAGGTTTTTCAGCTTAGCATGCAGAGTTTCAGCATAAGTGAAACACAGTTTTCAGCCAATAGCAGATCCAAGTCTCAGCAATTCTACACATGCAATATCAGATTTAATTTCAATGGTATGTGTAAAGGCAGCAGCAGTTGCAAGTATAGAATGACACAAGGACTATGGATAAGTATAATGAGAAGTTCAGCCGCAGTACAGATTTAACTGGAACTACAGCAATATCTGAACAGGATACTATCAAGCAATAACGAGCTGGAATTCAGTAGATGCTTAAGTCAGTTTCTTTTGCAGCAATGTAGATCAGTGTGTGCCGTTAAACATTAAAGTGCAGCAACATACGACAGCACATGACTAAGTTCATTCAATAGCAGGCAAATTAACAGGTGTAGGTTTAGCTCAAGTTTGGAATGCTGTAAGAATCCAGATTCAGCAAATTCAGCAGGGTTGCAGCAGAAATGATAAAATCCAGATTAACGCAAGCAAGGCACACAAGCATATAATATCAGTTTTGAAGTGGTAAGCTACAGTAGATGTTCAGGTTTTCAGAAACAGAAATCCAGATGGGAAGTGTTGAAATTCAGCAAGTTCAGATGGTTGCTGCAAATGCAGAATTCAGCCATAAAACTTGACCTGGGCAATGGTGATTTGCGATACTCAGCATTGTTCAAAGATGAACAACGTGGAGAACCAACCTATCAGATTAGATGGTTCCAACCCTTCAGGAATACCAGATTTTAGATGCAGTACCAGATTTGGAAATAGATCCAGCAAGACGATAGAAACCAGATTTGAAATCAAGTGTAGAGTTTTAGAAAGCTTGAAGAGAACTTGTGCAGAATTTTGGATACAGAAATATCTAACTGAGCTTGTGTGTGTTGTTTGAGTGGTTGAAATCATCAGGAGTGTCAAAACTAGTTTTCAGATTTTATGCAGAATTTGGCTGCATATGTAGTCCAGTACAGCAATTAAGCTTGTTGCCATGGGCTAATTTCAGATTCGCATGAAAGTCAGGATGATGCAGCAATGAACTTTGGATGATGCAGCAATGAACTTTGCTGAACCAACCAATCATGAGATATGAGTTACCGCACCGAAATAACAGAAGATAAACTGTAGAAATTAGAAATCCAGAGTGAATCAGCACAAGAAGGTAGGTAACAGTAACTGCAGCACCAAATCAGAAACCAAGAAGGCAAAACAGAGATCGGCAAGCTTCAGCACCAAGACAAGTGAGAACGGTAGATTTTTCAGAGGTCATGTTACGGCTATTTGAAGCTTATAGAATCAGCAGAACAAATCTGAGACCACTACAACAATCAAGAAAGTGACCAGAGACAGGACTCGAGCGTAGAGATTTTCGAAAATCATTAGGCAACTTTTAGCAAACAGTTTAGGTGCATGAAACTCCAGCATAAACAAATTCAGAAGGACGGAAGATTAAATATACGGCAAATACGTAAAGTTTCAGTCCAGATTTCAGCAACAATCAACAACAATCAGAGATGCGAACAGATTACAGATTCAGAACAGAAAAAACCGAGAACAGTAAAATCAGAATCAGAAAATTTCAGAAATTTCCAGGAGGTGAAATGAAACGCACCTAAAAATTTCAAAAACACAATGAGCACCTAAGATATGCTCTAATACCACTGATGAAGGACCAAATTCCTAGCCCAAGGATCACCCTAGGTATGAAGCTCTATGCGCAAGAATAAGAGAGGGTTTGGGAAGAATGCACCTGGACCCCCTAAGTTAAGGGGGGTCGGGGTCTTGTGATTCCTGTCCAAGAGCCAACTTCACCAGAAGATCTTCAAGGGGTCGGCAGACTCTATGAGTAGCATCTTCCTTTAATCCCGGGAGGTGATCAAATGGCAGTTTGATATCGGTAATGAACAGTGCGATCAGCCGGTAAGGAACAGTGTGCAATCTGGATGGAGATGTTGATGGAAATGGATGTATGAGGGAAACGGACGCTGAATAGTAACCAGGGTGGAGAGCAAGTTCAATCCCGTGAGGAGCAAGCTCAACTCAAGAACAACACAAGGGTTTTCAATTCTTTCAGAAGATTTTGATTAAGTGCCAAAGTGAAACAATACAGTCTTAAAACCTATCCCTCATGCTTACACCTTATGACCCTTGACATTCCTTTGGTTTCATGGTGACACCTGTTGGATGATTTTGAGTGTGGTTGACGTCAGCTTTCTCCATGCGCATGCAGAAATTGGTAGCCGTTGGAAGGGCTATTGGTAAGTAGTCTTGATGGATTGGATTAGCAGATTTGTAGCCGTTGGAGTGATTGTTGGTATGTGATAATGGGCTGGGCTTGTAGCTTGAATTCCAGGTGGACTTGATGCTCTTTAAATGCTGGCCGGATTATCCGATTTACAGCCATTGGTAGAGCTGCTAGCAAGTGATCTTGATGGGCTGGATTTGAGTGTAGTTTTGACTTCAATCGGTATTGATGTTGATTGATGTTGACCCGGATGAGATTGTTCTTCAGAGTGTGAGTGTCACGGTCACATAAGAATGAGGGAGATAGGTGCCTGTTTTGTGCAATACATGTGTGTAAGAACCTAGACTAGAGCAACCTACTACATCCACTAAAAGAAAACAAAGACTTCAAATAAAACCTAGGTTAATCCTACCTACAACATCAAACACAAGTGCTGAAAGTAAATATAGTTTGTAGCAACATTACAGTCACATGAAATGCAAGAGGTTGACAAGTTCACAAAATTGGACAAAGTCCTAAAATAGTCAAGTAGCTTAGATGTTCATCCCATATCAAATTGGGGTCTTCTTGAGCCTTGTTGATCTTCTCGGCAATGTCCCTACATCAATGCCTGTGATGTATCTTTGTGAGGCCTGCGTGCCGCTTTTCTTTTCATTTATTTTTGTAACAAGAAGAAGAAAATTAGGGTGCAACCACATGGAACCCTGGCATGCTTGATGGCGCATGGAGGAGTGGCGCAAGATGGCATGGGCAAACCCTAGGGTTTGAGAGCTAGCCATCTTGGTTCCTTGCATGGTGGCGCATCATCTATGGAGAAAGACCCATGGCATTGGCCGAACCCATGAGGGACACCTCTAGGGCTTGAGAGCTAAACCATGGTGAGAAGGACCTTGGAGCCAACCTTGAAGTTTAAGTTAGAGGTCGGCTAGGTTAGGTCCTATCTTTGGGGCTTGAATCCTAAGTCAAGAGTTGAACCTCCTTTTGGCATGGGTTGGTTCAATGTCTTGAATAGGCTATGATCACATCATTCATTTTTTGTTTTCGATATCTGCTAAAGCATGCCTGTTTTATCGTTATGTTATCACTATAGGATTGCATGCCTGTAATGTTAGACATAAGATAAAACTGATGAGACCTCAAAAACCCTCATAAATAAATATCAAGTCTAGTAGCCTTCTAACGCGTAGCCCTCATTAAGTTATCAATCAGTGGTGTTGTGAAATGTTTCCCACCCTCATGGGACACACCCACTTATCTTTAGAAAGTGTGTGGTGGCAATGGTTTCCCCAGTCCGTTTTAATCGGGCGCGCCTTCGCAAGGAAACTCGTTGGCCCTGGGCATAACGGTTAGGAATGGACTTGACTAGAGTTCCATATGTGCTGGGCACATGATGAAACTCTAGAGGCATCATTGAGAGGTTAGGGTTTCATGTTGTATCCAGCTCTCGCTGGACATGAAATGCCTAGACTGTCTCAATAAGGGGAATTGCTTGGAGCAATCGGCCGGCGAGCCCACCTTAGGAAGCATGGGTTACTTTGTGCATCTCATCCCCCCCTCGTGGGACGTGAAGCCTCATGTGGAATAAGGATCCCATCTCACTAGGAAGTCTTAAACTTCCCGATTGACTTTGTGGGTTGTCAATTCGATTAAAATAGTGGGAGCCATAATCATTTAAAACAAGTCCAGTTTAAATGATTTGAAGTAGTACTAATCTGCTGTTTCTTGACTGTTGTAGAACAATGGCAATGAACAATAGTGGATTGACACTGCGATCACTCCTTGATAAAGATAAGTTGGTTGGAACCAACTTTATGGACTAGAATCGGAACGTGAGGATAGTCCTCAAGCTCGAGAAGAAGCTGTATGTCCTAGAGCAGGCTCTTCCGGCGCCTCCTCCGCCTAATGCCCGAGCGGCAGATAGAGATGCTTTTAGAAAGAATCAGGATGACTCTATGGAGGTATCATGTCTCATGCTGGCCACTATGGCACCTGAACTTCAGGTGCAATATGAGGAGCAGAACGCTTTTCAGATGATCACTCATTTGAAATAGATGTTCGAGGCTCAGGCTAGAACTAAGAGATTTGACACCGCCAAAGTAGTCTTTCGGTGTAAGTTATCTGAGGGTGCACCAGTGAGACCCCGTGTTCTCAAGTTGATTGGGAACGTGGATCATCTCAGGAGGCTGGGACACGCCATAGATAATGAGCTGGTTGTGGATCTTATTCTGCATTTCCTGCCCCCTTAGCTTCAGTCCGTTTATCATAAATTTCAACATGAACCGGATTGAGTGCACATGGGAGGAATTGATGAATATGCTCCAGACAGCCGAGCGTGAGATGGTAAAGACCAAACCTAATTCTGTTCTTTTGGTCCCTATGGCCAAGAAGATGAAGAAAAAGGGTAAGGCACATGCCAAGGGCGGTGCCAAGGGTCCTACCAAGGAACTGAAGAAAAAGGCGAAGAAGTCAAAGGACCAGAGGTGCTTCCACTGTGTCGAGCAGGGTCACTGGAGGAGGGACTGCAAGTACTTTAGAATGAGGAGAAGAAAGGCTTGGCCTTAACTTCTAGCTCAGGTATTTATGTTACAGAAGTCAACCATTCTACTTCTATGTCATGGGTATTGGATACCGCATGTGGAGCTCATATTTGTAGAAATATGCAAGGGCTCAAGAAAAGTAGATCAGTGCAGCTTGGAGAGATTGACCTACGAGTTGGAAACGGGGCACAGGTTGCTGCTGTTACTGTAGGAGTTCTGACTCTCTCCCTGTCATCTGGACTTCAGTTAGAGTTAGAAAATTGCTATTATGTACCTTCGCTTACTAAGAACATTGTATCCATTCCTTGCTTCGCAAAGAAAGGATTTAAGTTTGAAATAAATAAGAACTCTTGTTCTTTTTCATTTGCAAGTATGTTCTATGGGAAGGGTACTTTGTGCAATGGTCTATATGTGTTAGACATGGATAACTCTATTTGCAACATAAATAATAAAAGGACCAAACTGAGTGGTTCAGTTGGTGCTTTCCTATGGGATTTTCGATTAGCCCGTATAAACAAGAATCGCATTCAACAACTCCATGCAAATGGGTTGTTAGATTCAAGTTCCTTGGAGGAATTTGATACATGTGAGCCTTGTTTGTTAGGGAAGATGACAAAGGCACCTTTCACCAAGACTAGTGAAAGGGCAGGAGGTTTGTTGGATCTCATACATAGCGACGTGTGTGAGCGATTCAATAAGCAAGCCAGAGGAGGCCACAACTACTTCATCACATTTACTAATGATTTCAGTAGATAAGGTTATGTCTACCTAATGAGACATAAGTCTAAATCGTTTGAGAAATTCAAAGAATTTAGACATGAAGTAGAGAACCAGCTTGGTAGATCCATTAAGGCTCTTCGATCAGATCGTGGTGGAGAGTACCTGAGTGGTGAGTTTCTTGACTATCTGAGAGAGTGTGGGATTTTATCCCAACTCACTCCACCTGGAACACCCCAATGGAGTGGTGTGTCTGAAAGGATAAATCAAACTTTGTTGGACATGGTTCAATGTATGATGAGTCATGCAACTCTACCTCCCTCATTCTAGGGACATGCACTAGAGACAACATCTCTAATACTGAATAATATTCCGTCTAAGAGTGTCTCAAAGATTCCATACAAGGTATGGAGTGGGAGACGCCCTAATCTTACTTTTATCAGGATTTGGGGATGTGAGGCTTATGTCAAACGTCAGGATTCTAGCAAGCTAGAACCTAGATCTGATAAATGCGTGTTTGTGGGGTACCCTAAGGAAACT
>JANTFE010009774.1:19153-29686 GCA_027562315.1 Costus pulverulentus
GGTCGCACACCTTGATACTCGAGTTCTCGTAATGATCGGGAAGCCTTATGATCGAGTTATTGGATAGCTCGGATCTATTTTTGAGATTTCATCAGAGCCAATGAGCCTGATGAGATGGAAGAAATTTATTGGAGCCAACTTCCATTTACGGCATATTAACCATGGTTAGCCTAATTTGACCTTGGGTTAAATTGGATTGGATCCAAGGGCTTGGTTAACATGTATGATGGACCTTGGGCTAGGCCCATCGTATAGTTGGGCTTACTAATAAATTAACTGGGCTTAAGGAGAAGAAAAGGTAGGCGCATGTTTAACCCTAGTTAGACTATGGCCAATGACCTCAAGTCAAGGGATCAATGCATCTCCTATCACTTGTGTAGATAACTCGTGACACCAAGTCATTGCCTCATAGTGGGTCGGTCCATTATATGCACCACTGATATACTCATATGTCTGCGTTAGCAGCTCGTGCCTTACCAGCCCATATACCAGTCTCACAAGTACCAGAGTTGTCCCATATCCACTCAGGTACATCGACTGGGGACTATCATTTGAGCACAGATCTAATCTGTCTCTAGGGACATTATCATATAAGTACATAATCACAAATGTAAGCAAATATAGATAATGACAATGCTAGAATGATATAAAGTATCAACGTCAAGTAGTACAATAATAGACCAAAACTAGGTCCTAGGGCATATACACCAACAGTATCCAACACCCATGACATAGAAGTAGAATGGTTGATGATGACACCAAAATATATAGTATATTTTGTATCATTTTAGATATCTTTTCATGCTAAATTGAGGATCTTATTACTTGTTTTCATGCTAAATTCATCGAATATTGCAAAGTCTACTTCTATTTTGGTTTTTCACGATTTTCAGATAAAAAGGAATTATTTTAGGGAGTTTTCAAGCAAAATCAAACACATAGAAGAGTTACCATCATCAAGAGGAGATCACCCAAGAAATTTCACGCAAAACAGAGCAACTCAGCAAATTACGACAGTACTGTAACCTATTTTACAGTCTCGTATTTTCATACGCTACCGTAAAATCCGAGCCACTGCCGTATGTTGAGGAGTTTCCGAACAGAAGGTTTTTTGGATTTTACAGTAGTATCGTAAACCAGATTACGGTAGCGTATTTCATAGCACTTCAGAACAGAAACTTTGTTTGATTTTACGGCACCACCATAAAGGGTTACACAGGCTGTATTTTCCAGTCACTTCTGAACAGAGAGTTCAGCCGATTTTATAGCAGTACCGTAAACCAGATTATAGTGCCGTATTGCCCAGACAACATCAGACTAGAAAATTTGAATGATTTTACGGCAGTGCCATAAACTATTACATTGTCGTATTTCTATTGTTAAACGTGATTTCTAGGTCAATTTTGAAGTCCGATTCTCGCGGAGACGATTGCCGGTGAACCAGAGGTTTATAATCGATGTCGTAGGAAACAATAAGGGAGCTTTGGATGAGAGGATTACAAACACACCGAAAGCCCCAATTTTCCTTGACTGTCGAGGGAGAAATCATGATTCACGCCGCCGCCTAGGGTTCCGCTGCCACGACCAATCCAGACCACCTCCGGCCGCGATTTTCATGCTGAAGCTTCATCTGGAGGAGAAGACAACATGCCAGAAGTTTCAGAAGAGAAGGAGATCAATTGGAAGAGGAATCGAGGAAAGAAGAAGGACATCCACTATTCACCGAGAGCTTTTGAAATTACGGCCATGAAATACTTCACAGTCGTCCTGTATTTTCCCAAAACTCTTCTTTTACTGATTTTTTAACTTCTGAAATTATGGAATATTGTATTTTCTCCACCATGCTAGCTTAAACTACTTTTGGGACATGGGGGAGTAATTCACTTGATTTTTAATGACTAGATGACTATTTTTGTTTCACTATTTCGTTGCATTTAATCTTAGCATGATGATTTTGCTCATGTGATATTTGTGCTTAGACTCTCTGTAGATCCATGTTATTAATCATGTTTTTAGAATTTTCGCTATTGACTGAAAGGTAATTGCTTGAGAATTCAGAACCCTAGAATTGCATGTTAGGAACCCTTCCTTAGGTTAGATCCAATTTGTTCAGTTCTAGTAGATTAATTGCCATGATAATAACATGAATCTATAGATCGAGTCTAATTGTCAAACGTGGAGATCTTGCACGAAAGTGAGGATCGGAACGTTGGAGATCCATGAGTAAAACTAGTGTTGAGGCTCGGATGCACGAAAGCGATCCTTGAGATTCCACTAGAGATTATCAACCTAGAATTCGGATGCACGAAAGTGATCTTTGAGTTCATTGATTGATGATTTACTTATCTTTAGCGTTGGGACGAATCTTGGGCGAAAGCGAAGATTAATCCCTGCATGGTTGTTAGCATGAGAGTGAAACAAACCTTTTATTAAGTAATTTTCATTTTCATCATGATAAAATTATACTAACGAATTCTTTATTCATGTCTAGTCATAGAAATTATAGTGAATGAAACCCTAGTACTAGTTTTCTCTTCGACAGTGTTCTTCCGTGTGTTTGTGATATTTGCTTGACTTTCATTCGACTACCTAGATAGTAAGAAATCAATTTATTAGTACTTGACAACATAGGTCTCTGTGGGTTCGATATCTTCTTTATTACTTCGAGTATCTGTGCACTTGCGGGCACTACAAGTTAGGGACAACAAGTTTTTGGAGCCGTGCCAGGGAGTGACAATAGCCCTGTATGCCAATATCTTTGGCCGCGACCCCTGAAACGAGTCTACCTGCTTGTATTTAAAAGTGTGTCCTTTAGGATCACAACAGTTGACTTCAGTAACATAAATACCTGAGCATGAAGACGAAGCCTTGCCTCTCTTCTTCTCATTCTGAAGCCGCACCATGTCCTTTATCATGTGAGGTAGTCCTCCACATGAGTGACACTTGTTATTCCTGATTCTTTTCATCTTTATCTTCAATGTCTTAGTTAAGCCTTTTGGAGGGTTGTGCTCAACCAATTCATCAAAGAGCCGCCTTAGATTAGAAATAATATCAGAGGCACTCTTAGATTCATATTGCCCTCTAACTTCAGGCGACATATTGGTTAGCATCAAATTAGCAACCTCCAAAGTATCAGCCTGATGCTTATCATAAGCATCCTTCTCAGCCGCTGAGGCCAAGCATGGAAGTGGCTTAGGAATAGGCTGCTCCAAGACATAGAGCTTCCTCTCAAGCTTGAGCACAGTTCTCAAGTTTATATACCAATCTAGCAAGTTGGATCCAACCAACTTATCCCTTTCTAGGGTAGATTGCAGTGACCATATGCTATTGTTCATAGCTATTGTTCTACAACAACCAAGAAACAACATATTATACTACTTGAAATCATTTAAACTGGACTTGTTTTAAATGATTAT
Source organism: Costus pulverulentus (assembly GCA_027562315.1). NCBI lineage: Eukaryota > Viridiplantae > Streptophyta > Magnoliopsida > Zingiberales > Costaceae > Costus > Costus pulverulentus. Next base: position 22,570 of record JANTFE010009774.1, read on the forward strand.
GGCTCCCACTATTTTAATTGAATTGACAACCCATAGAGTTAATCGGGAAATTCGAGATTTCCTAGTGAGATGGGATCCTTATTCCACAGGAGGCTTTGCGTCCCACGAGGGTGGGATGAGATGCATAAAGTGACCCATGCTTCTTAAGATGGGCACGCCGGCCGATTGCACTTGGCAACTCCCCTTATTGAGACAGTTTAGGCATTTCATATCTAGCAAGGGCTGGATACGACATGAAACCCTAACCTCTCAACGATGCCTCTAGAGTTCCACCATATGCCTAGCACATGTGGAAATCTAGTCAAGTCCATTCCTAACCGTTATGACCAGGGCCAATGAGTTTCCTTATGAAGGCACGTCTAGGTTAAAACTGGACCGGGGAAACCATTGTCACCACACACCTTTGTTGGTGCATATACCCTAGGACCTAGTATTGGTCCATTATTGTACTACTTGATAATAATACTTATATATCATTCTGGCATTGTCATTATCTATGTTTGACTACATCAGCGACTATGTATTTACATGATAATGTTTCTGAAGACAGATTGGATCTGTGCTAAAATGATTGTCCCCAGTCGATGTACCTCAATGGATATGGGACAGCTCTGGTACTTGTGAGACTGGTGATGCAGCGGATGTTATGGGTGAGTTGGTCCTTAATTCAGTACTATACGGTGGGGAAAACCATGATGCCGAAGACGTGAGAGGGGCTGGTGATGACACCAAAATATATAGTATATTTTGTATCATTTTATATATCTTTTCATGCTAAATTGAAAACCTTTTGCTTGTTTTTATGCTAAATTTATTAAATATTGCAAAATCTACTTCTAATTTGGTTTTTGATGATTTTCAGGTAAAAAGACACTATTTTGAAGCGTTTTTAAGCAAAATCAAATACATGGAAGAGTTACCATCATCAAGAGGAGATCACATGACAAATTTCACGAAAAATGGAGCAACGAACCAAAATACGGCAGTGCCGTATTCTATATTACGGTACCGTATTTCCGTATGAAACCGTAATATCAGAGCACTACCGGAAATTGGTGGAATTTCTGATCAGAGGAAGACACCAAAAGCCCTAAATTTTATTCACTACACAGAGAGAAATCACGTCTCTCACCGCCGCCTAGGGTTTCACCGCTGGGACAAATCTAGAGCACATTCAACTGTAAGATTCATACTGAAGCTTCGCCTGGAAGAGGAGACAACGTTCCAGAAGTTTCAGAATGAAAGGAGATCAATTGGAGGAGGCGCTGCTACTGTTCATCGCCATCTCTGCAAAATACGGCTGTAATTTGAATTACAACCGTGGTGTATTTTCTTCACCCCTCTTTTCCCTTTGATTTTCGATCTTATGAAATTATGAAACATTGTATTTACTTCACCATGCTAGCTTAAACATCTTTTGGGGCATGGGGTAGTAATTCCCTTTGATTTTCTTAATGACTAGATAATTTTTGCTTTCAACATGATTATTCTACTTTGATAATTTTACCTATGCGATTATTGCTCTAAGATTCTCCTTAGTTTACTTTTTGTCATTATGATTTAAAGTTTTCGCAATAAGGACCGAAAGGTGATTTGCTAGAGAACTTAGAACCCTAAAATTGATTAGTAGGAACTCACCGTAAGAAATTAGGTTAAGTTCTTATTTCTTTATTTTAGTAGTTTAAATTGCCATGATGATAATTATGAACCTAGGATTGAGTCATTATGTCAAACGTGGAGATCTTGCACGAAAGTGAAGATCGGAACGTTGGAGAACCATAGGTATAACTTGTGTTGAGACTCAGACGCACGAAAGTGATCCTTGAGTTTTCGCTTGAGGCGATCAACTTAGAACTCGGATGTATGAAAGTGATCCTCGAGTTTTTTTTGTTTGATGATTTACTTATCATTAGCTTGGGATAAATCTTGCGCGAAAGCGAGGATTGGTCGCTCCATGGTTATCTGCATGAAAGTGAGTTAATTCCTTTACAAAGTAAATTATGCCTTTATCATATTAGAATTTGATTGATGAATATCCTTATACATCTAGTCATGAAGATCAAAGTGAATGAAACCCTAGTCCCAATTTCTCTCTAATAGTATTTTCCCGTGTATTTTTGATCTTTACCTTGCTTCTATTCGATTGTCTAGATAGGAAGAAATCAATTATTTGGTACTTGACAACATAGGTCTCTGTGGGTTCGATATCTTTCTTTATTACTTCGAGTATCCATGCATTTGCGGAGATAACAACAAGTGTGATAACTCAACAAGTTTTTGGAACCGTATCAGGGGGTGACAAGTCCCTGCATGCCATACAATAGGTTTTGGTTGCGACTTCAGAAATAAGTTTTGTTTACCTACTTGTTGGGATACAACAAGTTTTTGGCTCCGTTGCCGGGGACCTTAGTTTTTATCAATATTGAAGTTATTGAAAGTATTACTAGACTAGGCTTTATTTATGTTCTATCTTTCTATTCTTCTTTGTTTGCTTGGGTTATTTAATCTGTCTGCTTTAGACTATACAGGAAATTTAAACCAATGGTGGGACAGAGATCACTTAGGGACTATGTCGTCCCGAAGTCTTAAGAAGTACACTTTAGCATTGTGAAACCCGTTATTGAAGCCAATAATTTCGAGATTAATCCTACGTTCTTGACCATGATCCAACAGAATCAATTTGGAGGAGATCAAAATGAAGATCCCTATTAACACTTATATATTTTTCTTGAATATTGTGATACCATTAAAATTAATGGAGTCTCTGATGATGCACTAAAACTAAGATTATTTCCTTTTTCTCTTAGGGACCGAGCACGATCTTGGCTACATTCTCGACAAGCTGGTGTTTTCACTACATGGGAACAACTATCAAATGTCTTCCTGATAAAGTACTTTCCACCCAGCAAAACCATTCAACTAAGGAACCAAATTACAAGCTTCAAACAAAAAGAGGGCGAATCCTTTAGCAAGGCATGGGAGCATTTCAATGATTTACAACGAAAGTGCCCTCATCATGGCCTCGTAAATTGGGTTTTGATTCATACATTTTATAATGGTCTACTCCCTAATACCCGTCTAATTGTTGATGCTGCTGCAGGAGGAGCTATCATGAGCAAGACTATCGAAGATGCCTTGACCATATTTGAAGAAATGTCCTTGAACCATAACCAATGGAATCCTGAAGAAGAAATACTATATTGTCATCACCATGGTAAGAATGATAGTGAGGAATTGCAAGCCCCAACTGAAGAGGTAAACTCTCTTGGTATAGAATCTTTGCTTGACAAGTTTATGGCTATTCAAACTCAATTCATGCAAAATCAAAACAAAGAGATTGAAGATCTTAAAGGAAGGGTTAGTCAACTTACCTCTCAAGTAGAATCCTTAACTGCTCATAAAAAATTTCTAGAAGATCAAATGCCTAATGAACACTGTAATGTTATTCTCACTAGAAGTGGAAAGAAATTTGAAGAACCAAAAGGGAGAATTGAGAACAATGGAAAAGAGCTTAATAGTGAACATGACCAAGAATTAGGGTTAGAAAAATCTTATGAGCATGAGCAATCCCAAACCAGTTTATCACCTTATAAGGGTGATGAACCTAGAAGTGATATGCCATATCAGAAAGATATTTCTAAACCAAATTTTCCTACACAATATAAGTGATCTATACCCTTTCCTCAAAGGTTAGTACAAGAAAAACTAGATAAACAATTTGGGAGATTTTTAGATGTTCTGAAAAAGCTTTACATTAACATTCCATTTACTGAAGCTTTATCTCAAAAACCCACATATACTAAATTTTTGAAAGAAATTTTGTCTAATAAGAGAAAAATAGAAGATTGTGGTACTGTAGCTTTAACTGAAGAATGTAGTGCCATCATTCAAAACAAGTTGCCACCTAAATTGAAAGATCCAGGTAGCTTCTCTATTCCTTGTTTTATTGGAAGTATGGCTTTTGACCGAGCCTTATGTGATTTAGGAGCTAGTGTGAGTCTAATGCCATTATCTATTTGCAGGAAGTTGGACATGGGAGAGCTTAAACCAACTTTAATATTTTTACAGCTCGCCGATCGTTCAAATAAATATCCCGTGGGGATTCTTGAAGATGCACCTATTCAAATAGGTAAGTATTTCATTCCAGCAGATTCTGTAGTTCTTGAGATGGAAGAAGATGCAAAAATCCCTATCATACTTGGTAGACCATTTTTAGCTATAGCAGGAGCACTCATTGATGTAAAAATCAGTAAGCTCTCACTTAACATCGGGGATGAAAGAATTGAATATGACTTGCATGAAACCATGAAAAACCCTTCAAATTCTGAGTATTATTGTAGTATACATGATGTAGATGACATTATCTATGATCTTAATGATTTGTTTGTTGAAACTTCTGAGTATGATTCTAATTCTATTCTTAAGGACGGAACCAATTCTGAAATTAATGAATTTCTAGACTGCAACACTTGTGATGAAAAACAAAAGACTCCAAAAATAGAACTTAAGGCTCTACCTGATAACCTTCGTTATGAGTTTCTTGATCCTAATTCCACTTATCCTGTGATTGTTGATGCATAGCTTGGGAACGAGAAATGGAGTTGCTTCTCAAAGAATTAAGGATTCATAGGAAGGTAATTGGGTACTCAATTGATGACTTTAATGGAATGAACCCTTCTTTTTATATGCACAGGATCTTGATGAAAGAAGAGCACAAGCCACATGCAGATTTTCAAAGAAGACTGAACCCCTCCATGAAAGAAGTTGTAAAAAAGGAAGTTCTGAAATTACTTGACGCAGGTATTATCTATCCTATCTCTGATAGCAAATGGGTAAGTCCTGTACATTGTGTTCCAGGAAGGGAGGGGTAACTATCATGAAAAACAAAGACAATGAATTGATTCCTGTTAGAACTGTTACTAGTTGGTGCATGTGCATAGACTATAGAAAATTGAACACTGCCACTAGGAAAGACCATTTTCCTTTACCTTTTATTGATCAGATGATTGAAAGACTAGCAAACCATTCTCACTTTTTCTTCTTAGATGGATATTCTGGTTTTTTCCAAATTCCTATACACCCTGATGATAAAGAGAAAACCACTTTCACTTGCCCCTATGGAACTTTTGCATATAGGAGAATGCCTTTAGATTTATGTAATGCACCTACTACTTTTCAGAGATGCATGATGGCTATTTTTTCTGATTTTATTAAGACTTTATAGATGTATTTATGGATGATTTCTCAGTATATGGTTCCTCTGATATTTGTTTGGCTAACTTATCTCGGGTTTTATAGAGGTGCGAAGAAACTAACCTTGTGCTTAATTGGGAAAAAATGTCATTTCATAGTTAAGCAAGGGATATTTTTGGGACACTTAATTTTAGAAAGAGGAATTGAAGTAGACAAAGCCAAAGTTGAGGTGATAGACAAATTGGAACCGCCCACCACAGTGAAGGAGGTCCGAAGCTTTCTAGGACATGTAGGGTTCTACTGGCGATTCACCAAGGACTTCTCTAAACTTGCTAGACCTCTCACACATTTACTTTGTAAAGATGTTAAATTTTCTTTTGATAAGGATTGTTTATCTACTTTTCAGGAATTGAAGAAAGCTTTGGTTTCAGTACCCATCATTCAGCCCCCGGATTGGGACTTGCCCTTTGAGCTCATGTGTGATGCTAGTGATTATGCAATAGGAGCAGTCTTGGGATAGAGAAAAGATAAAAAACCTTATGTTATTCACTATGCTAGCAGGACTTTAGATGAGACACAGAAGAATTACATTACTACTGAAAAGGAATTATTGGCTATAGTATTTGCTTTTGATAAATTTAGATCATATTTGATTACCTCCAAGGTGGTAGTGTATACTGATCATGCAGCTGTAAGGTACTTAATGCAGAAAAAGGATACTAAACCGCGTTTGCTCAAATGGATTCTGCTTTTACAAGAATTTGATTTAGAAATTAAAGACAAAAAAGGATCAGAAAATTTTGTTGCAGATCATCTTTCAAGGATTATGGTGAACATTGAAGAAAATGATGTAATTAATGACTCCTTCCTTGAGGAACAACTAATGACCATCAAACAAATCAGAGCGCCTTGGTATGCTGATGTTGTGAATTACCTTGTAGCTAATGTTTTTCCTTCTGATTTGAGTTACCAAGGAAGGAAGAAATTCTTGGCTGAGGTAAAACACTATTTTTGGGATGAGCCTTATGTTAGTGTTAATGCCCTACAGACCAATGTATGGACTTGGTCCGGCATTATTTGAATGTACTTTGATAAAATTGATATAATCAATTGAGGCATGGTCGTTATTATGCAGATTGCTTTACCTGCGTTGATGTATTGAATTGCATAATTAATGTCCCATGAGTTTGGTTGGATCCATTCTCATAAGTCATCCCTAGTCAAGGTGCCTTAGTCGATATGGGACAGGTTTGGTGCATGTGAGACTAGTGTATGGGCTGGTTAGGTGTGGGGCACAGTAATGCAGACATACAGGTGCATTGGATGCACTGGAGTGATCCACCGTGAGGATTGACTTGTCTAGTCAACAAATCAATCTCACATGCAAGAGGTTTGCATTGATCCTTAGACTTGAGGTATTCATGTCTAGATGTGATGATGGATGTGTTTTGATACAGTCTTACATCTCTCCGTAAATCGGTGATCAAAACGATTGTTATTGGGCATATCATAAGTCATGTAGAGATATGGATGACCAATAGTAGGATTTTCCCCTTCCTTAATAGGAAGCATGATGTCCACTTTGGGGTGCCCACCTCATTGGTGCATGACAAGAATGTATGACCATACTGTTTGAGTCATGACCAATAGATTGGATTAATAAATATGTGACTAATCCAATGGCGGGATATCAGTCAGGCAAAGGGATCTAGAATGCATGAGAATCCTTGTTGCTTGTTAGGGAGTTGTTGCCAGATCACTTTAATCCTATGACATGGGTAGTAGTGATGTGTTGCTAGATACCTCTCACTACTTATGATGTTTCATCATCATTGCCATCGTCATGTGGATCCTATGGGGTCACACGCAATAGACTCTTGACGTTGTATTTTGATCTGGATATATTGGAATATATATATATATA
>JANTFE010009774.1:36116-50760 GCA_027562315.1 Costus pulverulentus
TCTAACGCGTAGCCCTCACTAAGCTATCGATCAGTGGAGTTGTGAACTGTTTCCCCCCCTCGTGGGACACACCAACTTATCTTTAGAAAGTGCGTGGTGGCAATGGTTTCCCCAGTCCAGTTTAAACCTGGGCATGCCTTCGCAAGGAAACTTGTTGGCCCTGGGCATAACGGTTAGGAATGGACTTGACTAGATTTTCATATGTGCTAGGAACATGATGAAACTCTAGAGGCATCATTAAGAGGTTAGGGTTTCATGCTGTTTCCAGCCCTCGCTAGACATGAATTGCCTAGACTGTCTCAACAAGGGGAATTGCTTGGAGCAACCGGCCGGCGTGCCAACCTTAAGAAGCATGGGTCACTTTGTACATCTCATCCCACCCTTGTGGGACATGAAGCCTCATGTGGGATAAAGATCCCATCTCACTAGGAAATCTTAAATTTCCCGATTGACTTTGTGGGTTGCCAATTCAATTAAAATAGTGGGAGTCATAATCATTTAAAATAAGTCTTGTTTAAATGATTCAAAGTAGTACTAATCTGCTATTTCTTGGTTGTTGTAGAACAATGGCTGTGAACAATGACAGATGGTCACTACGATCTACCCTGGAAGGGGATAATTTGGTTGGATCCAACTTACTGGATTGGTATATGAACTTGAGAAATGAGCTCAAGCTCAGGAGGAAGCTCTATGTCCTTAAGCAGCCTATTCCTAAGCCACTTCCATGCCTGACCTCAGCAGCTGAGAAGGATGCTTATGATAAGCATCAGGCTGATACTTTGGAGGTTGCCAATTTGATGCTAACCAACATGTCACCCGAATTAAGAGGGCAATATGTATCTAAGAGTGCCTCTGAGATTATTTCTAATCTAAGGCAGTTCTTTGATGAATTGGTTAAGCTCAAACCTCCTAAAGTAGACATTCAATGCGTTGAGCCGAAAGGCTTAACTAAAACATTGAAGATAAAGATGGAAAGAGTCAGGAATAACATGTGCTACTCATGTGGTGGACCATCTCACATGATAAAGGAGTTAAGTTTGAAATAAATAAGAACATTGTATCCATTCCTTGCTTGGCAAAGAAGGGAGTTAAGTTTGAAATAAATAAGAACTCTTGTTCTTTTTCATTTGCAAATATGTTCTATGGGAAGGGTACTTTGTGCAATGGTCTATTTGTATTGGACATGGATAACTTTGTTTGTAACATAAATATTAAAAGCACCAAACTAAGTGGTTCAGTTGGTACTTTCCTATGGCATTGTTGATTAGCCCATATAAACAAGAATCGCATCCAACAACTCCATGCGAATGGGTTGTTAGATTCAAGTTCCTTGCAGGAATTTGATACTTGTGAACCTTGTTTATTAGGGAAGATGACTAAGGCGCCCTTCACCAAGATTGGTGAGAGGGCAGGAGGTTTATTGAATCTCATACATAGTGATGTGTGTGGGCTATTCAATAAACAAGCCAGAGGAGGGTACAACTACTTCATCACATTTACTGATGACTTCAGTAGATATGGTTATGTCTACTTGATGAGACATAAATCTGAATGCTTTGAAAAATTTAAGGAGTTCAGACATGAAGTAGAGAACCAGCTTGGTAAATCCATTAAGGCTCTTCGATCAGATCGTGGTGGAGAGTACCCGAGCGGTGAGTTATTTGACTATCTGAGAGAGTGTGAGATCTTATCCCAACTCACTCCTCCTGGTACACATCAATGGAATGATGTATCTGAAAGGAGAAATCAAACCTTGTTGGACATGGTTCAGTCTATGATGAGTCATACAACTCTACCTCCCTCACTCTAGGTTCATGCACTTGAGACAGCTTCTCTGATACTAAATAACGTTCCATCTAAGAGTATCTCCAAAATTCCATACGAGGTATGGAGTGGGAGATACCCTAATCTCTCTTTTATTAGGATATGGGGATGTGAGGCTTATGTCAGACGTCAGGATTCTAGCAAGCTAGACCCTAGATTTGATAAATGTGCGTTTGTGGGGTACCCTAAGGAAACTAAGGGTTACTACTCTATGTTCCCACCGAGAACAAAGTTTTTATTGCTCAGGGTGCTGTCTTTCTAGAAAAAGAATTTCTCATGAAAGAAGTCAGTGGGAGGAAGTTTGACTTGGACGAGGTCCAAGTGCAACCACAATACACAGAGATAGAACCTGAGCCACCTGCACCGGTTGCTGGGCAACCCGAGGCTCAGACACAGGCCCCACGTAGGTCTGGGAGGATTCGTCGTGCGCCTGAGAGGTATGGGTCGCTGCCCACCCAACACGATGGGATCTTCATCATTGAGGATGAGCCCAGGACTTATGATGAGGCGGTCACTGGACCGGACTCCGAGAGATGGTTTGAGGCCATGCAATCCGAGATGGATTCCATGTCAGCTAACCAAGTCTGGGATTTGGTTGAGTAACCTGATGGGGTAAAACCCATAGGGTGTAAATGGGTCTTCAAGAGGAAGACAGACATAGATGGCAACATAGTTACCTATAAAGGTAAACTAGTGGCTAAAGGATTCAAACAAGTCCATGGGGTGGACTATGATGAAACCTTCTCGCCGGTTACCATGATCAAATCCATTTGGATTCTGCTTGCTATAGCTACATATCATGACTATGAGATATGGCAGATGGATGTGAATACAGCGTTCCTTAACGGGAAGCTGAGTGAGGATGTGTATATGAAACAACCTGATGGCTTCATCCATCCTGCAGAAGCCAACAAGGTCTGTAGGCTAAAGAATTTCATTTATGGATTAAAGCAAGCATCTCAAAGTTGGAATCTTCAGTTTGATGAAGCTGTGAAAGATTATGGCTTTATCAAAAGCGAAAATGACGCCTGTGTATACAGAAAATTCAGTGGGAGCTTGGTGACTTTTCTGGTCTTGTATGTCGATGACATACTACTCATCAGAAACGACGTCCCTAGTCTTCAAGCTGTGAAGATATGGTTAGGAAAGTGTTTCGAGATGAAGGACTTAGGGGAGGCGGCCTACATCCTAGGCATGAGGATCTACCGGGATAGATCCAAGAGGCTTCCGGCCCTTAGTTAGAGTACTTACATTGATAAGGTCATGGAGAGGTTCAACTTGAAGCAATCTAAGAAGGGATACCTTGTAGTGAGACATGACCTTACTCTCTCAAAGAGCCAGTGTCCCACCACACAGGCTGAGAGGGATGACATGAGTTGAGTGCCCTATGCTTCGGCAGTGGGATCAATCATGTATGCAATATTGTGTACTAGATAGACATGGCCTATGCTGTGAGCATAACCAGTCGATACCAATCCAATCCAGGTTTACAGCACTGGGTGGCTATAAAGAACATCCTGAAGTATATGAGAAGAACTAAGGATCTATTCTTAGTCTATGGGGGACAGGAAGAGCTCAGTATGCAGGGCTACATTAATGCGTCATTCCAGTCTGACCCTGATGACTTCAGATCGCAGGCCGGCTATGTGTTCAAGTTGAATGGAGGCGCTGTATGCTGGAAGAGCTTCAAGCAATCCACTATAGCTAATTCTACAACCGAGGCTGAGTATGTGGCCACTTCTTGTTGGTGTATATGCCCTGCAGACCAATGTATGGACATGGTTAGACATTGTTTGAATGTACTTTGATAGAACTGTTATTCTTTATAGAGGCATGGTCGTTGTTATGCAAACTTTTCTACCTGCATTGATGTATAGAGTTGCATAAATAATGTCCCAGGAGTTTGGTTGGATCCATTCTCATAAGCTATCCCCAGTCAAGGCACCTTAGCAGATATGGATAGCTTTGGTGCATGTGTGACTGGTGTATGGGCTGGTTAGGTGCGGGGTACAGTGACGCAGACATATAGGTGCATTGGATGCACTGGAGTGATCCACCGTGAGGATTGACTTGTCTAGTCAACAAGTCAATCTCACATGCGAGAGGTTTGCATTGATCCTTAGACTTGAGGTATTCATGTCTAGATTTGATGATGGATATGCTTTGATGTAGTCTTACGTCTCTCCGTAATTGGGAGACCAAAATGATTGTCATTGGGCATGTCATAAGTCATGTAGAGACGTAGATGACCAATAGTAGGATTTGCCCCTTCCTTCAGGGGAAGCATGATATCCACTATGGGGCACCCCATCTCATTGGTGCATGACAGGAAAGTGTGGCTACACTGATTGAGTCATGACCAATAGATTGATTGATAAAGTTGAGACTAAATCCAATGGCGGGATATCAGTTTAGGCAAAGGGATATATATAATACATGGGAATCCTCGTTGCTCGTTAAGGAGTTGTTGCCATATGACTTAAGTCCTATGACATGGGTAGTAGTGATGTGTTGCTACATCCCCCTCACTACTTATGATGTTTACATCATTGCCATTGTCATATGGATCCTATGGGGTCACACACAATAGACTCTTGACGTTGCTTTAATCAGAAGCCTTATGATCAAGTTATCAGATAGCTTGGATTAATTTGGAAGATTTCATCAGCGTCAATGGGCCTGATGAGATGGAAGAAACTTATTAGGGCCAACTTCCATTTTTGGCATATTGACCAAATTAACCATGGTTAGCTTCATTTGACCTTGGCTTAAATTGGATTGGATACAATTACATGGTTAGCATGCATAATGGACCTTGGGCCAAGCCCATTGCATAATGGGGCTCGCTAATAAGTTGTAATGAGAAGCCATAAGGCTAAAAGGGTATAATGGGGATGAAATAATAGGATAGGCGCTTATGGATTCCTAGTTGGACTAAGATTTGCGCTAATGCTATATTTGGTATCTCCTAGGTGATTGATTCAAATTGGATTTGAATTTAATCACTTAAAATAATTAATTGGAAAGTATTAGGCGCATATGGGGCTGATTATTTATATAATTAGAACCCTAACTCAATTAGGATTTGCGCCTATACCTAAATAGGCAAGCTATCTTCATGCCTTGGTGCATGAATGAGATTGATGCCTCTTTAGGCATGTGTTTGGGTGCATATGGCGATGCTTTGCTTGGCATTGCTTGGCACATATGTAATCAAGGATTTATTGATTATGATCAGAAATTCAATCAAGATAATTAATTGTTCAATTTCCTTGATTTATGCCTAAATCGCATTGACCTTCCAATTAACCCTAACTGCCCTTGATCTCTATAAAACAAGCCCTTGTCTCCCCCTCTTATCTATCTAATCTCTTGGAGGCATGAAGACATAGAGGGACGACAACTTGAGAGCTTGGAGCTCTCCTTCTTCCATCAAAGGCGCAAGCAAGTTCTTATTCTTCTCCCTCTCTTCTTGGCGCAAGGAGTCTCGGTGCTTGGTGGCGTCTCCTTGCCACAAGCCCTCTTACTTCGTTGGCCATAGGTGCACCTTGCTTGAAGGTGGCGCAAGCATAGAAGAAGAAGGAAGTACTTGGCACATCTTCTTCCTCCTCACCTCTTCTTGGCGCTTCTACCTTGGAGGTGGCGCAAGACAAGAAGAGGGTGACAAAGGCTTGATTCTCTTCCCGAGGCTAGCACCAAGCATGGAAGGGATTAACGCTAAGATTGTCGACGCATGGATACTTGTAGAGGGCGAACACTTGGGCGCCTTCAACATGGCTTCAACATCTCGACAAGCTAAAGAGGTACATCTCTAACACATCCTTGTGTTTTCTCTCTCGCATGGATCCATGGGAACAGAATATGTTTCGGGTGTAATGACTCTTCCGCTGCGTCCTGGGACTGCAAAATTTTAAATTACACCCGGTATTCCCTAACACTTATGAGGTAGCCAAAGAAGCCGTTTGGATCAGGAAGTTCATTTCTGAACTTCAGCTGGTTCCAAGTGCAATGGATCCCATTGAGCTCTACTGTGACAACAATGGAGCAATTGCACAAGTCAAGGAACTACGGTCTCATCAAAGATCCAAACACATACTCAGGAGGTTTTACCTATTCAGAGAGATCATTGATAGAGGTGATGTCAAGATTAGTAGAGTTGACACAGAGAATAATCTAGTAGACCTATTGACCAAGGCTTCAGCGCAGCAGAAGCATGATGGTCATGCTAGAGATATGTGGTTGAGATTCCTCAACCTCTAGGTCTTAGTGCAAGTGAGAGATTGTTGGTGTATATGCCCTAGGACCTAGTATTGGTCCATTATTGTACTACTTGATATTGATACTCATATATAATTCTAGCATTGTCATTATCTATGTTTGACTACATCTGTGACTATGTACTTACATGATAATGTCGCTGGAAACAGTTTGGATCTGTGCTAAAATGATTGTCCCCAGTCAATATACCTCAGTGGATATGGGACAGCTCTGGTACTTGTGAGACTGGTATATGGGCTGGTTAGGCATAAGGTGCTAACGCAGACATATGGGTATATCAGTGGTGGATATACTGGATAGACCCGCTGTGAGGCAATGACTTGTTGTCATGAGTTATCCTCACTAGTGATAGGAGATGCATTGATCCCTTGACTTGAGGTCATTGGCTATTCTATATGGCCAGGGATATGCTTTGATACAACCTAACATCTCGCCGTAGTTGGGAGGTAATAATGGTTATCATTGAGCATGTCACGACCCATATGAGAAGGTCAATAGACAGACAAAGGATTTGCCCCTTCCTAAGGGAAGCTTGATATCCATCGAGCTCCTCTATGGTTCTATGACTGAAAGTGTATGGCCATACCTAGGTGAGAACCTGATTTAGTCATAACCATGTGATTGGATGAAAACAAGTGGTGACACACTTGTCTAATCGGATATCAGTTCGGCAAAGAGACTGTAATGCATCTGTACCTAGTCGTGATGATGGGGATGTCGATGTCGATATCCATTCCAATGACCTGGGTAGCAGTGATGCATTGCTAGGTGCCACTCACTGCTTGTGGTGACCTTTGGTCAGCACTGCCAGCGTTAGAGGAACCTATAGGGTCGCACACTTTGATACTCGAGTTCTCGTATTAATCGAGAAGCCTTATGATCGAGTTATTGGATAACTTGAATCTATTTTGGAGAGTTCATTAGCGCCAATGGGCCTGATGAGATGGAAGAATGTTATTGGAGCCAAACTTCATTTTTGGTAGGTTGACCCGTATTTGACCATGGTTGGTCACATTTGGATTAGGGTTGCATTGGATTGGATCCAAGTGCTTAATCAACCCATGTAATGAAGTTTGAGCTAGCTCATTATTGAATGAGGCCCAACAACAAGTTGTCATGAAGAGGCAATAGGCTTAAAGGGTATAATAGGGAGAAATCTCCACCCCATTGGTGCCTAGGGGGCATAATGGGGTGGAGTGGGCAAATTTGCTTCATTATGGAAGCAAATTGCGCCTGGCCCTTGTTCCCTTAATGCTATGAATGCCTTTAAGGCATGTCTTGGGCTGATATGGTGCTTGGGCAATTATGGATAGGTTGAATGAAGTTTATGGTAAAGTCTTGGAGACTTTCCTTACCTCAAACCTCCTCATCCTTGCCATACACTTGTCATGATCCTAGCCATTGCCCTAATCGCCTCTTGCCCTATAAAAGTAGCCCTAGCCGCCCCCGTCTCTTGTGTACAATTCCTTGGAGGCGTGAACACAAAGAGGGGCGAGAGCAAGGGCTAGTGGCGCAAGGTTCTTCTTCCATCAAACCTTAGCCGCAAGAGTCTTCTTCCTTTCCTCTTCTTGGCGCAAGTGAAGGAAGCTCTTGGCGATAATCTCCTCTTCCCTTCTTCTTCATTGGCGCTTGAACCTTAGAGGTGGCACTTGCTTTGAAGAAGGAGCACAAGACTTGGATCTTCTTCCCGATGCTAGCATCAGGTGTGGAAGAAGAGGACTCGAGGCATCTGTGTATGTGAGACTGCAGAGGGCGCACACTTGGGCGCCTACATCGGCATCACTCCAAATTGCTTCTAAGGTATTTTTCTATCTCATCGTGTCGACTCCCTCGCATGCGATCTTCATTGGATTTTTGGGACTGGCTCGTTTCGGGGATATTGCTTCTGCTACGCAATGTATTTGTGTAATCTCTGTCTCTAAAAATTTGTAAAATATCCCCGGGGTTTCCCAACAACCTTCTAAAGATAAGTGGGTGTGTCCCACGAGGGTGGAAAACAGTTCACAACACCATTCATTGATAGTTTGATGAGGGCTACGCATTAGAAGGCTACTAGACTTGATATTTTGAGCGAGGATTTTTGAGGTCTCATCATTTGAGTTTTATCTTATGTTTAACATTACAGACATGCAATCCTATAGTGATATCATAATGATAAAACATCACAGGCATGCTTTGCTTTAGCAGATATTGAAAGCAGGAAAAGGATGATGTGATCAAAGCACATTTAAGACATTGAACCAACCTATGCCAAAAGGAGGTTCAACTTTTAACCTAGGACATAAGCCCCTAAAACTAGACCTAGCCTAGCCGACCTCTAGCTTGATCTTCAAGGTTGGCTCTAAGGTCCACCACACCATGGTTTAGCTCTCAAACCCTAGAGGTGCCTTTAGGGAAGACCCTAGAAGCACACCCATGGGTTCGGTTAATGCCATGGACTTCCTCCAATGAAGATGCGCCATCATGCAAGCCACAAGAGGGGATAGCACACAAGCACAAGGCTCGGCCAAACCCCAACTTGCGCCCCCATGTAAGGATGCGCCACCTTTGTTGAGGTTTGTTGCGCCACCAAGTTAGGTGCGCAAGCTTCAAGCATGCATGTGCCAAGTACACCAAAGATGCATCCCCTAATCTTCATCTTGAGCAATTTCAAAACAAAACAAAAAGATGGCATGCAAGCCGCATAAGGATACATCATTGGCATGCAAAAGGGGCTTGACTAATGATCACAACATCATGCACAATCAAGTATTTACTCATGCAATTCTACATGCTCATGAAAAACATCAAATCTGAAATTTTACTTTTTTATAAAACATGTCTTTCTTCCTCATCATCTTATCACAGATCTTTTGATTATGTGAGATTATATTTCAGGATGATTTTATAGACCCTTTTAGCTAGCAATTTTGTAGGATCAAGAGACCCGGCCAGTCCGAAGACACAATGCCCATCCTACTTGACAAAACTACGTGCGCCTTCGATCTTAAATCAATCAAGAAAAATAATCATTCAATAATCCAAAAGAACTTGAATGGAAGATAGGAAGCAAAGACCTACAATTTTTCTAACTTAGAAAAACCGTGATCATGGCATATGCAATTTATGAAAATCACAACATTGCATGTGAGCACAGAAAAGCATGGAAAAACATGGTTCGAGGCTTGCAAGTCGCTCTAATACCACTATTGGGAAACCCCAGGGATATTTTACAAATTTTTGGCATAGACATAACTGAATACATTGCACAGCGGAAGAATATCCCCGAAACAGGCTCGTCCCAAAAACCCAGTGAAGATCGTCTTGCGAGGGAGTCGACACTATGAGATAGTAAGTACCTAGAGTAAGAAGAGGCCGATGTCGAGGTAGGCACCCAAGCATTCACCCTCTGCAGTCTCACACACACGGATGTCTCAAGTCCTCTTCTTCCACGTCTAGTTCTAGCCTCGGGAAGAAGATCCAAGCCTTTAAACACCTTCTTCTATCCTTGCGCCAACTTCAAAGTATGTTGCGCCAAGTAGAGAGAAGAGGATGATGATGCTGCCAACCTCAAGTCCTCCTTGCCCCAAGAGGAGAAGGAGAAGATGTGTTTCGGCCTTTTGGAAGACGAAGAAACCAAGCAATCCTTCTTCTTGTGCCAAAGAAATAGGAAGAAGAGTGGATGCTTGCGGCTTCAAAGTGGAAGAGATGTTGTGCCAGCATCTATTGCTCTTGCCCCTCACCTTTGCTCACGCCAATTATTCTATCTAGCTCTCGCATATACACATGTATATATAGAGAGGCAAGAGGGGGCGACAATCCAAGAGGTGGGCACAACTTTCATGAATAAATCGGCAAGGAATAAGGGCTTGGGTGCAATTAGGGTTAGGGCTAAGGAAACTCTCCAAGAGCTTTCCATAAAACCTTCCCATTAGCCATATGTGCCAAAGACCTTCCAAGAAGTTCCTCTAGCTATATCAGCCCCAAGACTTGCCATAGATGAAAGCATTCGATCCAAAGAACCAAGGGGAGGTGCCAATTGCTTCCACAAGAAGCAAATTGCGCCAAGCTCACCCCATTATGCCCTTGGCGCCAATGGGGTTGGCTTTTCTCCCCATTATACCCTTGTGGGTTCTTATGTCTTCATGACAACTTGTTCTTGGGCCTCATTGGATAATGAGCTCGCCCAAACTTCATTGCATGGGTTGATTAAGCCATTGGATCCAATCTATTGCAACCCTAATCCAAATGTGACCAATCTTCGTCAATTTTGGGTCAACTTGCCAAAAATGAAGTTTGGCTCCAATAACTCTCTTCCATCTCATCAGGCCCATTGGCACTGATGAAATCTCCTAAATAGATCCGAACTATCCAATAACTCGATCATAAGGCTTCCCGATCAATATGAGGACTTGAGTATCAAGGTGTGCGACCCTGTAGGTTCCTCTGACATTGGCAATGCTGACCTAAGGTCACCACAAGCAGTGAGTGGCACCTAGCGGTGTATCACTACTACCCAAGTCATCAAAATGGATATCGACATCGACACCCCCCATCATCGTAACTAGGTACAGATGCATTATAGTCTCTTTGCCAAACTGATATCCGATTGGACAAGTGTGTCACCACTTGTTTTCACCCAATTACATGGCCATGACTAATTCAGGTTCTCACCTGGGTATGGCTATACACTTTCAGTCAAAGAACCATAAGGGGGGCCCTTTGGATATCATACTTCCCTTAGGAAGGGGCAAATTCTCTATTTATCCATTGACCTTCTCATATGGGTCGTGACATACTCAATGACAATTGTTATTATCTCCCAACTACAGCGAGGTGTTAGGTTGTATCAAAGCATGTCCATAACCATATAGAATAGTCAATGACCTCAAGTCAAGGGATCAATGCATCTCCTATCTCTTATGAGGATAACTCATGACACCAAGTCATAGCCTCACAGCGGGTCGGTCCAGTATTTCCACCATTGATATACCCATATGTCTGCATTAGCACCTCGTGCCTAACCAGCGCATATACCAGTCTCTCAAGTACCATAGCTGTCTCATATCTACTAAGATACATTGACTGGGGACAATAGTTTGAACGCAGATCTAATCTATCTCCTGGGACATTATCATGTAAGTACATAATCGCTGATGTAAACAAATAATGATAACGACAATGCCAGAATGATATATAAATATCAGAGTTAAGTAGTACAAAGATGGACTAAAACTAGGTCTTTAGGCATACACTCCAACAAGAAGGTGTCGCCACTTGATGTGCTCGGCGACTTCTTGTTTTGGGAAATGCCAAGGAGTGGTGGCTAGGGCTTGGAAGAGAGGGGATGGGCAATGGCTAGGGCTTATGATGTCTCCTAGGGCAAGATGGAATCACACACTATGCCTAGCCTTAGCCCCCATATATATAGAGCTTTAAGTCACAGGTACTACAACTTAAGTCTCAAATAAATAAATTAAGTAATTTCTTATTTGAATATAAATATTCAAACTATGCACCTAAGATTGTGGACCCCTCTAGATTATGTTAAATTAAGTCGACAAGCGACGGAACCAATCTGGTGCTTTTTACATCACTTGACCTATTGACTAGGACTAGTCAACCAATGTCAAATGTGGTCACCCGAAGGTCAATTGAGGTCAACTGATCTGAAAGTGTAATCTAACTCTATATAATCATCTCCAACTTGTCAAATGCATCTGCGATACATTAGACTCCCAAACTGATCAAAATCAACTAATGATTCGATCTATAGACTACCCGATCAATATGAGATCTCGAGTGTCTAGGTGTGTGACCCTGTAGGTTCCTCAGATGTTGGTAGTGATAACCTCATTATCACAAGTAGTGAGTAGCACCTAGTAGCATATCGTTGTTACCCAAGTCATCAGAATGGAGTCATTATCAATATCTCCTAAAATCATAATAAAGTACATGTGCATTAAAGGCCCCTTGCCAAGCTGATGTCTTGATTGGATAAGCGTGTCACACTTGTTTACTCCAATCTAATGGTCATGACTAAATCATGCTTTAACTGAGGTATGGCTATACACTTTCAGTCATGCATCCATATGTGGGGTGCCTAAGGACATCAAGCTTCCAATTAAGGCAGTGTCAAATCCTCTCTTTGCTAGTTGTATCTCTCATACGACTAATGATATACTTAATCACAATCATTATGACCTCTCTGCTATGGCGAGACATTAGGTTGTATTAAAGCATACCCCTTATCATATAGAGATACGTACTCTCTCAATTCAAAGGACAAATGCACCTCTATCACTGTGAGATTTAACTTGAGACACAAAGTTAAATCCTCACGGTGGGTCAGTCCAGTATATCTACCTTGATATACCCATATGCCTACGTTCAACACCCTATGCTAACTAGTGCATAAACTAGTGTCACCTGCACCATAACTATCCCCTATCCACTATGGTACTCGACTAGGGACATTACAACGAGACTACATAAAATCTATCTCATAGAGACATTGTTATGCAAGTGTATATTTAACGCAGATGTACCAATTGTATAACAACGACAATGCTATGATATGGAACATGTCACATCTTTATGTAGTACATATATCAGACCAACAACGGGTCCAAGGGCATATACACTAACAATCTTCCACTTGTACCAAGACAACGCCATTGAGCAACCTCAACTACATATCTTTAGTATAACCATACTTCTGCTATGGCAAAGCATTAGTTAGTGGGCCTACCTAATTGTTCTTGTGTCAATATCTGCAATATCTTGACATCATCTCTGTCACCCAAACAAGGTGGAAGTGCTAGAGTATGTGTTTAGATCTTTGGTGAAACCTTGGTTCTTTGGTATGTGCTATTGCTCCAAAGGATACACAATAGAGTTCAATGAGTACATAGAACCACTTGAAGTTCAATGATGAACTCCCATATCTAAACTACTTTCCAGAAGCAACTATATACTCAGCCTTCGGTCGTAGATATGGTAGTCTATCTTAAAGCTCTTGCAACTTCCAGCACTACCAAAACATATAACTGATACTGCGATCATAGTCTGACTGGAACAAGCTATTAGTGTAGCTCTTCACACTAGTCTTTTCCTGTCCTCATAGACCAAGAACCACTCATTTGTTCTTTTCATAACCAAAAGGATGTTCTTTTCAACTATCTAGTGTTTCACACCTAGATTAGATTGGTATTGTTGATTATGCCTACAGCATAAGCCATATCTGGTCTAATACATACCATCGAACACATGATCAATCCTACTGCCAAAGCATAGGGAACTCGACTCATGTCTTATTTCTCAACTTGTGTCAAGAAGACGGCTCTTGGAGAGAATAAGGCCATGCCCTGGAAGGTAAATTCTCATGGAATTTTTCAAATGAAACCTCTCCAATATCGATGTATGTAATATGACTCTGGGTCAGGAGTTTCATGGATTTATCCCTAAAAATCCTCACACCTAATTCATAGGTACTCTCCCCCAAGTCGTTCATCACAAAATATTTCCCAAACCATGTCTTCGCTATGTGAAGAATTAGGATGTCGTTTTTGATGATCAGTATGTCCCTGACATGCAAGACTAGAGATGTCATCAAGCTCCCACTGAACTCAGGCAGCAGTGATAACATCAAAATATATAGTATATTTTGTATCATTTTATATATCTTTTCATGCTAAATTAAAGATCTTTTGCTCATCTTTATGCTAAATTTATCAAATATTGCAAAATCTACTTTTATTTTGGTTTTTCATGATTTTCAGGTAAAAATACACTATTTTGAGGCATTTTCAAGAAAAATCAAAGACATGGAAAAGTTACCATCATCAAGAGGAGATCACTTGACAAATCTCATGCAAATCGGAGCAACCAACCAAAATACGGTAGTGCCGTATTCTATATTACGGTACCGTATTTCCGTACGATACGTAATATCAGAGCACTGCCGTAAATTGGTGGAATTTCTGACTAGAAGGTTTAATGAAAAATACTAGAAAATTGGTGGAATTGCCGTAAAACTTAACACTGCTGTATTTTGAAGCGCATTCAGAATAGAGATAATTCCTAATTTTACGGCACTACCGTAAACATTGACACGGGCCGTATTTTCCAGACGATTTCGACCAGAGAGTTCAGTCGATTTTACGGTAGTACCATGAACCATTATACGGTGCCGCATTTACTAGACAATTCAGATCAGAGAACGCGAGCGATTTTACGGCACGACCGTGAAATATTACACTACCGTATTTTCATTTTGAACGCGACTCCACAGTCAATTTTCAAGCCCAATTTTTGTGGAGAAGATTGTGAACGATCCAAACCATTAAATTTGATGCTGAAAGAAGAAAAAAGATGAGCTTTCAACGAGAGGATCACGAAGACACCAAAAGCCCCAATTTTCATCAACTATACAGGGAGAAATGGAGTTACACGCCATTGTTGGGGTATGCCCTTAAGGCTAATGTTTGAGGCCTTGGGATTATTTCAGTATCATGTATAAACTCTATGTTTATAAAGGCAATGGTTGTTATTCAGGTTGTTA